>WOVY01015069.1:0-54957 GCA_013436015.1 Rhipicephalus annulatus
ACCGACGTGGCTCCGCTTCAGGCCTGGAATAAAGTGGCGAGATGCATGGCCCCATCGGCTGCCTTCGACGCCGTCTCACGTCTCTCTTCTCATAGCCGCTACATTGGTGACCCGGAGAACACGCCCTTCGCCGAGCGGCCCGCTGCCATGTTCCCACAAACTCTGCCCGCCAGTGCCGCCGTTCCATCGACCTACCCCAGGTATGGTTTTATGCAGCTCGACGCCGTTCTTGCGGTGAATGGCATCACGGACCAGCTGCTGATGCACGCCATTCTTCTCGACGCCCTTCCGGTAGAGTTGCGCCATCTCTCTGGCACTTCAACCTCCAGCCAGCAGCCTTACGATGACTTCTGCTCGGCGGGTGATTGCCAGACATGGCCTCACATACCGTCCGCTTCCGTTTACCGCACCAGGCAGGTTTTCCCAGGCGTCGCAGAGCAAGGTACGAACGGTCCGCAGCCCTCCATTGACCGCTACCTCGGTACAACCGGCTCTCGACCTACTTCTACACCTGATCCGGTCGCAGAAACATCCACTCCTGCACCTGATCACGACCGCGAGGTAGAAGACTCCCCCACTGCGACTGACCTTCCCTCCGAGAGGTACATTCCCTCAGAGCCCCCGTGCGGAGCTTCATCACACGTGTCTGCCACCTGCACGTCTTCCGTGAAATTTACGGCACGTCACACCATGGCCCTACCCGACTCCACGACGGCTACCTGGCCGCACGCCTCGGAGTCTGGCGCTGACGTCCATCCGCCTGCTATTCACCTCCCGGTCGCGGAACCTTCACCATCCCCAATGTACGAAAGAAACTCTCTACCAGCCACAACGCTCTGCGCGTCCTGCCAGCCGCGACCAGCATCGTCCTCGCAGTTTCCCGCAGCTGAGGTTGAGGCCGCCAGCCATCAACCACGGCCAGGCTTCCAAGACGCTGCGACTGTGACTGACGCGCTTGAGGACGACGTGCCCGGTCCGTTTCGGACGGGGCTCACCAGGCATGCAGCGCCTGCGGTGGGGCAGTCTGGGGGGTGTTTGCTGGAGGCGGCCATCAATTGTGCAGACCTGCACGCCGGCCCTCCGGACTGCACGCGGACTGCCGGAGGTCATTGCACGAGCACAGGTGTCCCGTCCAGTGCTCCGGCGAGCCCACGCTGGCTGGGTTCCACCACCGCCTTCCCCGGAGCCTTTGCCTCCGGACGGCAACGGCCAGACGTGTGTCCACAATGCCAGCTCGTGTGTCACAACCGCGACGGCGCTCATGCCTCATGCGTGTCTGCCACCCGTTGCCCTACGTCGGCGACGACGGCGTGCTTGGCGTCACACATTGCGGCAACTTTTGGGCCGCCCTGCTGCGCGGCCACGGGTTGCGGTCACGGCCCTGAAGACGGCGCAGGCGCCTACTCGGCCTGTCCGACGCGGGTCCACCACTGGTCGTGTGCCCGACTGCCCACCGCGCACTTGGTGGTATTGTTGGGACACGTTCCTGCAAGCGTCGGCACGTCTGTCTATGCCGGCACGTCAGACGCCGCTCGACTTTGAGGTCTGTGTTACGTCGACCCCAATGTCAGGGCCCACACTGCCGGCCCTCTGCCGACGTTGGCAGCATGACCTCGCGACACACGGTCCACTCTCGGCCTGTCCGGCCAGGTCACCGTGAGACCCGCTTGTCGGCTACCACAGCGACCCGGCACTTCCTCCTCGTCCCTTGCGCTTCTTCCAGAGTCGCCCACCAGAGACCCGACTGCTTACCGATGGCCCATCAACGTTGACAACCTAGACTTTCCAAATGAACAGTTTATGGATTGTCGTTCATGTATATAGCTTTTGTCACTATTTTTTTCTTTTTTTCATATGCCTTTCGAATCGCGCAAAGCGCTAGGGGGGGCCCCTGTAGTTACCATCATCATCGCCATCATTGCTTAATCACTTGCGCCGCGCCTCTCGCGCAAGCTGATGCTAGCTCGAGCTGCGCGAGGTTTAGAACGAGCTGACACGCCTGGCGTGGCGGACGCTGGTAGCCGATGTAGCTCCGCTTCAGGCCTGGAATAAAGTAGCGAGATCGGCACGGCCCCCATCGGCCGCCTTCGACGCCGTCCTCACGTCTCTCTTCTCATAGCCGCTATCTATTCTATCTATCTATCTAATCTATCTATCTATCTATCTATCTATCTATCTATCTATCTATCTATCTATCTATCTATCTATCTATCTATCTATATCTATCTATCTATCTATCTGTCTATCTGTCTATCTGTCTATCTATCTATCTATCTATCTATCTATCTGTCTGTCTGTCTGTCTGTCTGTCTGTCTGTCTGTCTGTCTGTCTGTCTGTCTGTCTGTCTGTCTGTCTGTCTGTCTGTCTCGTTCAATAAATAAATAGGGTATCGCGTTTCGCTGTTTGCATTCGGGTTTTTAAATATGTGAAATTCATCCCCGTTTCGCTGTTTGCATTCGGGTTTTTAATATGTGAAATTAACTTTTAATAAGTTCCATGTGGTAGCATGTAACTAAGAGGGGCATACAGCAGCCACACAGCAACGAATCGACAATCCAAAGTGACTTAATACAGGTAAATACCAATACATTTGCCTCGAATTTGAGGCCAAATGAGCGCCGTGAAAACCACGAGCTAGTAAAAGTGAGCTTATGTGATTGGTCGGCGAGATCACGTGATCTGCGGCCTTGGGATAAATTGTTTTAGCAAACGTCTCCCGTCACATAATTTTTCGCCCTCATGGCCGGTATCCTGTCAAGTGTGCGCTTCCTGGTATCTATGTGACCACGTGACTTGCCCTTGGTTTCATACAAGCAACGTAAGACTCCAATTGCTGTGAATAATGAAAGTGGGATTGCGCGGCTATATCTTGATTTACAATTAGCGTAACTATCAAAATAATGTGGTTTGTGAAACTGCGACATTATTTTTTTCATTTTTATCAAAAGTTGTCATCGTAATTTTATTTCGTTCTTTATTCGCTCCCTTTAGGTCACGAGACCTGTGTTACAATAACTGTCATCACTACCTGCTTGTATGTTGCAAATCTATTACTGCTATTATATATTACTACTATCTTATATTTTACTTATATATCTATTATTTCTACAGCAGCTACTACTATATCTATTACTTTAACAACTACTATTACTACAACTACTCTTTCTACAACTGCACTATGATGATGACGGCTAAGACAGTTTTCACGTTTAAAAGAAGCGCGAGTGCTTACCGGTTGGATGAACTGTTGTAGGACTCGGTCTAAAGCGTTGTAGGAGTAGGCCCAGGAGTAGGCTGCGTTGGTGTAGTAGTAGTCGGTCTTGTGCTACAGAAACCGTCCTGGTCGGGCAACGGCGTTTGGTAAAATAATAGTGGGCAGACCCGTGCTAGGTATCGTCGTAGGAACATTCGGGACAACTGGAGTAGGACTGGGATGCGTCGACTGTTCACCAGGCACTGTGGGCCCTACCGGTGCAGGCGTTGTCCTCGGGCTGTCCGTTCCGAGTCGGATTTCAATTGACAGTGAGGAACCGCCGCCGCCACCACCGCCGCTGCTTGCTGTCCAGGCCATCGTCGTACAGTGGGTCATCCTTATCTACGCCGCCGCCTGTAACAGTGACGTAGTACGATCTGAAACATTGCAGCAACTGCGGAACATGTACGTCCAATACGTTGTCCGTATAAAATATCGGGGAAAGTTTTTGAATAAAGTTTTATCAGAGATGTTGCGAAATTTATTCGAAAGTCTTCGAAGTTCCCTTGATGGACACTTTTTTCGCCAATGCCTTTATGCTACTCGAATGCGCGCTTCACAGTCGAAAGGCCCGGGTTGCGGCTGTTGGTGTAGCTTCTTACAGATGAATTGTTTTTTTTTTCCTTTGTTTCTAAAAACGAACCCCACTCGGTACGTATTGGTACAAAATGTAACTCGAAATGTAGAAACAGAAGAAGTTTGACGGGGAGCGTGATTATCCTCAGTGCCGCTGCACAGCATAGTCAACAAAAACAGAGTACGGCCTCCAGGATTCTCGGATCCGCAAAGAGCTCAGAGCCGCACTTTACGTTTTTGTTGAATGCTACGCGGTGGTGCTCAATGTCTATTTTTTATATATATTTTCACATTTCATGTTACTATTTGCAGCAATACATTCTAACTGAAGCTAGCTTTTAGAAAAAAGTAAAAGAATACAACTATAAGAAGTTACAGTAGAAAACAAAAAAGCCACCTTTACAACCGCGATTTCAGCTCGGGGCTTTTGAGGGGAAGCTGGCATTCTGCCTCTTTGAGGGAGCCACGCGCGATTTTTCAAACACTACGACACATTTCAGACCACCGATCGCAGCTCCCCAACTTGGTTCACCTTATTGGGACTTCAATTTTCGAAGCTCGTTCTGGGCACTCGCCTGTTGTAGTACACTCCAGGTCATCTAAAAACTCCGTCTAGCCTGAACAAACGCTCGCAGGTGATCGGTGTGGCGTGTTGCGCGTTTCAGAAGTCATTATCTACTACAGCGCATGCGCAGTGCGAGTGCGCTGCGGCGTTCGCGAAATGGAATGTTCGCGATACTTTGTGTACATAACTTTAGTTATACAACTGACAGCTTCCGAGAAACTGTAACCTGTCAAAAAATTGTGTCAGTATGGACAGTCATCTTTCCGACACCTCATGAGTGCTAAACTACCAAATCGGGTAGTGGTAAGAATTAGATGTCATAATATAATGTAATATATATGATATAAAAGTACAGCACGTGTGACCGGATGAAGAGTAACATCCTCGTACGTAAAACAGTAAAAGTTTTGATATCAATTTAGTTTTACAGCAGAATCACCGAGATAATAACTAAGCAGGCAACAATCGGGGCATCAGGAACTCTCATAACGTGTTGGGTGTTCGAGGCCTGTGCACGTGTATGAACGAAAAATCGGGCAAACTTGAGAACTCCCTTGTTATTGTTCATTCTTACCTGAGCTAGACGCTGCAAAGGCGAAGATGGCGACCACTAAGGAAATCCAGAAACAGACCAGGCATGGAAGAACGTACCCGAGTAGAACCGAGTAGTCGCTCCGCCTAGGCGTAGTCATTTTCGGCCGGAAAGCGAAACAATGAGTGCGATAGCAACGAATGGTATTGTTACATGCGAAGTAAGGAAAGCAGGTAACTCGGTGAAAACGCAAACACGTGCAAATCTATGGCTCGTCTGTCAACACTTGTCAATGTATAGAGTGAACCCGGTCGATCGAAGAGCGCATTCAGTTCGTGTCCTAAGCCACGGCCTTGCGAGTGACGCAGATGGCACCGGCAAGCGAGTGCGATAGCAATAAAGTAGATTGTTATGTACAATGTAAGGATAGCAGCTAACTCCTTTTAGCACACGGAGACTTGACTTAACGGAAAGCTGGTGCAGGGAAACGCGATGTACAAAGTAAGGTGAGCAGTTAACTCCTTTAGCACATGGAGACTTCACTTAACGGAAAGCTGGTGCAGGGAAACGCGATGTACAAACTAAAGATAGCAGCTAACTCCTTTTAGCACACGGAGACTTGACTTAACGACGAGCTGATGCAGGTAAACACGATGTACAAAGTAAGGATAGCAGTTAACTCCTTCAGCACACGGAGACTTCACTTAACGGGGAGCTGGTGCAGAGAAACGCGATGTACAAAGTAAGGATGGCAGTTAACTAATTTAGCCCACGGATACTTCACTTAACGGGGATCTGGTGCAGGGAAACGCGATGTACAAAGTAAGGATAGCAGTTAACTCCTTTAGCACATGGAGACTTGACTTAACGGGGAGCTGGTGCAAGGAAACGCGGCCGCTTCATCGAGCGAAGCGGCCTTCGCGCTGTCTATCGCTTCTACGCTAACCGCTGGACGCATGTACAAAGCTATGAGCTTTGTATGCGCGTCTAGCGGCTGACAGGAGTATGAAGTTTCAATTCGATACAATCAGTTGGTTATCGAAACGATGATACTTTCTTTAGTACATGGAGCTCAACGTCCCTAAACCACAATATGATTAGGGGGGGAGGCGTAGTAGAGGTCTCCGGAAATCTCGACCATCTGGGGTTTCTTTAAACTGCACCTAAATCCAAGTACTCGGGCCTCAAACATTTTCGCCTCCATCAAAGATGCGATCGCTGCGGCCGAGCTTTGACCTATCGACCTTCGGGTCAGCATATGGTGGTTTTGGGACGTTAAACCCCACATATCAATCAACCTCCGGGTCAGCAGTCTAGCAGCCATAACCACAAGGCAACCATTGCGGGCCAAAGAAAGTTCAAATATTCGCATCCTCGATAGTCTAATGCCTCGCGTACCACGGCCAGTAGACATATACTGGCCGCGGAGGTACGGCTGCCGCGATAGGTCGCAAGCCGCGTACAGACCAGCAAAATCACTTTTGCGGGTCGACTCCGACTCGCTCAGACTCAACCCCGTATTCAAAACGCTCCTCGACTCGAATTTCGTCCTTCCTTTGACTGAGTTGAGCACTGCGCTGCTTGCTCTACTGAAATTGACGCTGTGCTGCTCAAGAATCGCTGCATAATATTGCCGATATACAGTGACCTGGTCTGCCAAGAGACGGCACTCCCACTGACTATTTCAAGTCAAGGTGAAGCTTTGAGAGAAGGTACGTTCTAGAATACGGCGATCAGACTCAGACTCGGTCCGACTCTTAGCGAGTCCAGGCGAGTAATACTTTGGCGAGCTTGAGTCCGGCTGAGTCCGGCTGCGGAAGTGTGTTCGATTGCGAGTGAGTCCGGTTGAGAAAAACTGAAGCGAGTCCGAAGAAAAGTTTGGATGAGGAAAATATTGGTGAGTCTGGGTCCTAGCGGGCCCTAATCGTAAAATATATTTGACGGAGTCTGAGCGAGTCCGACACATGTCGTAAGCCGTACCAGCACTGAACCTGCTGAGGGCGTATATCTTTCGACGTGAAAAAGACGAGCGGCCATGCTTCTGCTTTGGATGTTGATCCGGTCTGTTATAACATGCCTTATATGTAAACAAGACAATTTTGCCCAAACGTTTGTTTTCGGAACGTTGCACGAGTGTCGTCATGCGTCACGCGGACCTCTTAGCTCTATTCGTTAGTTCTCTCAAAGAAAAAGATCAGGACCAAAGGTTCTAGCATGCGCCTTACTGAGGCCCTGACCCTTGTGCGATCAGTGCTCGGCGAAGCAACATGACTTAAGAGGAACAGCACACACCAAAATGGGATCGTTGTGGTCAATACTAAAATGTTGCATATTAGTCAATGTGCAAAAATCATGTCGACTAGCGTCCCAGTACTTACCCAGAGTCGACTCCTAAAACAAAACAAAAGGGGTGGCAATTAATGGGTACAAAATCATCTAAAATTGTTATGAGTGGAAATTTCTGTGACTGCAAAGAATGAGTCATACTGTGTGAGTGATTTTGTGCAGCGATACCGCTGTCACAGGATAGGAGTGCAACCGCTAGTTTCATTCCCACGCTTTCATACGTGAAAGCTCATGGCCTGACCCACGGAGCAAGAACTTCTTTCTCCGTAGGCCTAACCACACGTGCACGCATCAGGGCGCCGGCGCGTGGCGTGTTGTTGCGGTGGTGCGCCCTCTCTCTACGAAGGGAGAGAGTTTTCAGCTGCACGACGCTTCGCGCCCTCTCTCTCCTTGCGGAGGGGGCGCGGCTCCGCGTCGACACGCCACGCGCTGACGCGCTGCAACGCGCAAGTGTGGTTAGGCATTGCCATTGAGCGACACACGTTGAAAAGCGCACTTGCCCCTGGTGAGTGCTGCATTCACCAAACTCACTTCGCTGCGATGGGGTGTCTAGCCTTGACAACAGTTTGAGAATATAAATAAATCGTTATTTGACATTGACAGCAGTTTGAGAATAAATGAATTCATAGAAGCCGAATTCATAGCAATTAATAAACAATCATTTTCGTAATATACGAATAGTTTTATGCTATAAGACCTACTACAGCGAAAACAAAACAAAACAAAACAAAAAACATTGCTGCTCTCACTCTCGACCAGCATATGGCAACGGTCACTGCGCCAGTACTAGTCATGGAAGGGCCGTATCTAGGTCTTTTGCACCATTTATTTTAAGCGCTGTTCAAAGCTGCGAGATACTACTTAAAGATTACACGAAGTAAGGAACATCTGTTGTCATAACTAAGTACTCATTGCAAAGTACACACCCTTTTTAGGGGTGAATCTCCTTGGGGTGTGAGTCGTTCCCTCGTAGTTGTTTGTCGTAGTAGCCACTTCGAGTTAGTTTCAAGAATTGCTCAATGGATGGCGTTGTGTGTATATGTCCTCGGAAATAATCACTAGATGGCGTTATTGGTTTTTGCATAATGAAAATACACAGCATATACACGGTGTGAATGATAAAGAGTGGGGCGAAGCGTCCGCCCGTACATCCGATGCGTACTCTAGTGTGATAGGATGCGTATTCTAGTGTCTGTACGGCCGGACGGACGCTTCTCCCCACTCATCATTATTCACTCCGTGAATATGCTGTGATATTTTTGTGGAGCAGCGCGTCGCTGGAGTGACATTCTGGGGGCTTGAATTAACTCGCTCAAAATGGCACTACATTTGACCAGGTTAAGGAAATGAGAAAAGATAGTCTCATGACAGTGGCGCCGACTCATCTTTGCCTGTCAGTACAAAATCAACTGACGCCACTGAGGGCGTTCTACCGAAGGTTGCCAGAACTGCGATCTTCGAAAATTCGTGTTAGATTTCTTGCGTGAAATGAGCGGAACTTCATCACTCCTTATAAAGTAGCTGCGCCAGCCTACTTGAATGCTTCATATTCGGTTCCGGTAATTCCATTATTTCCGTGTACGGATATCATATATTTTCCTCGCAGAAGCCATATGTGTTTACGGATGCCGTATGCTTTTTCTGACGGAAGTGATTCATATTTACGGATGCAATATAATTTCCTTGTATGTGTCCGTGTTCCCAGGCGAATCTTGCATGAACATATCGAATCATTAGAATGGTGAACGGAACGTTTCTGTTAGGCGCCCTTTTTGTTATGTTGAAACTTACGTACATACTTCGAAATGTCGAAACGTGCATACGTATTTTGAAGCATAATTTCACTTATTATGTTCTAATAATACTTTCTGGACACCTGGCTCAACCCTAATTGAAAACAGGAAAAAAAAAGTTAATTGCCGATTTTGCGATAAATGCGACCGCACTGAGTTGGGTCGAGCTACTGTACAGCCACGCATTACGTCAGCATCACGATGAGTCGGAAGACTATACATGCGTGATTGCGTCAGCATGGACATACATTGCGTCAGGATGGACGTACATTGCGTCAGCATGGACGACGAATCGAGACACCATACAACTGCACGTAACGTTAACACGACGACTAGTCGATAGGCTAAACTGTACAGTACGTTAGCATGACGAGTCGAGCGAGTGTACAACTGTACATTGCAGTAGCACGGTGCCGGTTCTAGCAACAGTTCGACTCTAGAAGCGTGAAAGAGACCTAACACAGGCGGAGGAACACATAGGACGAGTGCTCGTCCTGCTTTCTGATCACTGGGTGCGCGCTTGTCCTGTGCCCTGAGCACGCCAAACTAATTAATAACTGGGGCTTTACGGGGTGAAACCTCGATGTGACTATGAGGCGTCCTGCAGAGAAGGGCTCAGAAAATTCTGATCATCTGGAGTTCTGGTTCTGAACATTAGGAGTTTACTCACGTCGCAAAGTACATGGGAACCGTGCTAGCATTTCGCTGGTCCGAAGGTCGTGGGTTCGTGTCCGCAACTGAGCACCGTAAGCGCTGCTCCGGCGCGGTGTACAGCACGCCAAAGGAGAAATAGTGATTCTAAAACTGGAATCGTTATAGCTGTGTAATTATGTCCGTTTATTCAGTTCTGCACTACGCATTGTGTATTTTATACAATTTCTTTTCGGACAGGTTAAAGAGCTGAAATACCAGATTATTTGGCTGAGACTTAATTGAAAATGGAGGGGGAGAAATAGTGAGAGAAAGGAAGTGGCTGAGACGTAATTGAAAATGGAGGGGGAGAGAGAGTGAGAGAAAGGAAGGGGTAGATTTTGTGGAAAATGTGAAATAAACGCTTTTCTTCATTGCGTCGGATCGAGCAGTTGTACATCTGTACGCTACAATGGCGTTATATCGGTTCGAGCAACTATAGCTATAATATTTCATAAAGTCGGGCCACTGTAATTATGTGCAAGGCGGAACACTCTTGGGGTGAACATAGCCTAGCATGTCCGCATAGAGTTGCTGTATAAGCTACGTCTAGGTAGCATGGTTGGGTGGAGGTCTGGAACCATGCCTGGTTAGCAATGGCAGGTATGCGGCGAAGCCACTCTGCTTATGCTGCAGGCGACATTGGCACAGTTGCTTACGTTACAGGAAAGAAGTAACCGATTGCAGTTACGATTACTTCCTTCAAAATGTAACTGCTATCAATTACAGTGCCAGGAAAGTAACTGAGCAATTGCACAGTTGTAATGGATTACTTTTGCGTTGATTAAATTTAGTAACACCAGTTAGTAACAGCAGTTCGCTCAAACTACAACCACAATAACACTAGTTCACTCAAACTACAACCAACTACTGTGACTTGCATGGTAGACATAAGGTTAGAAGGTTGCGTGAAGGCTGGGAGGCTTACTGTGGTATATTGCTACACCTTGGTAACAATCAATAGTTTTTCGAAGTTGTATTCGCTGAGTCTTCCACGTTTTCTTGTTCAAATGTCGGCTGCTACAACAAAACCCCTCTCAATGCATGCACGTGCTGTATAGAAAAGTGGTATATAATGCTGAAACGTCTTGCGCACCAACTTGTAGTTGAAAGTGTGCTTCGATGCAATAGTGTCCATGTCCACTATGAAGCGTTGCGCTTCGCTGTTGCTGGCGCTCGGGTGAAGGCCTGACCACATGAACGCGTTGCAGCGTGTGAGCGCGAGGCCTTTTGACGTTACGCTGCGCCATCTTCATATGGAGAGAGAGAGAGAGAGAGAGGGCACGCAGTTTCGCGTAGCCGTGCGCCCTCTCTTTTTCGACAGGGACCCGGTGCGGCGCTTCGTCCGAAAGCTACGCGCTGACGCGCTACGACGCGTACATGAGGTTAGGATTTGCTTGTAGAGCGGATAAAGCCAAGGAAAATGAGAAAAACCGCCATGCCTGCGCGGACCACGCAGTGCAGGCAAGCGAACGCTAGAAGAGCGGCCTTTCAGAGCATTTTCTAAGACACTCTTTGGAAAACTGCTACAAGCACACTTGCTGGGTACTATAGTGAACTAGATCAGATTCTAGTTCACTATACTGGGTACTATAACCACTACGCCATAATCATAATTTCTGTGTAGTAGGCCCGCATTCAATATGCTATACTTCGTCATTCATCGGAGAAGCATTCTATCCGCCACACACTTGCAAGGCATTTTGTGCAAATTTTTATGCAGTATAGTTTTGTGCAATTTTTTAATGCCTGAAGTGGGTATGCGCCGCAGTTATTAGGTTATTAAGAACAAGCTTTTGTAATGGGTTGGAGCATTGGACGGCCCACTCGTTACGCAATTCTCATTGTGTTACGCCTGGTTGTACTTTAGTTGTTCTAAAACGCTTTACTACTTATATTAACGCGATTATTTTCCCGACATCAAGCCTGTCTAAGGAAAATTCGCAAACGAGTTCCAAGCACCATCGAGTCACTTCGTTTCATGTAGGCAAGTTTTTTTTGGAATATTTAAGCACAGTTTTCCGTAGAAAAAACTTACAAGGATTTATGTGACATGATTCTTCCTGTTCCACTACACCGCTCTCAGTGCTGAGCTGGAGCATGAAGCGAAATGATAAAGTGCGTTAAAAGGATGCCTGTGCGTCCGGGGGTCAAGCTTCATGCCGGTGTCTTGCAGTTAAGACGTGGATGTTTGACAAAGGTCTATTTGTTCCGTGTGGTGATCACTGCTTGAAGCTTCATGCCGGTGTCTTGCCAGTTAAGACGTGGATGTTTGACAAAGGTCTATTTGTTCCGTGTGGTGATCACTGCTTTTTGTGTCGGAAGCCCGAAATTATAGAGCACGTTTTTCTTCATTGTAGGGACGTGGTGTTGTTCTGGTATGTCCTGCAAATGGCAATAAAGCTTTTCGTCTGGGCGTGCAGATCTAGTCATTGATAATGAGAATGGTTTTTCATATGACATCATTTTGCTATTGGCTCTGCGTAGTATTTGGAGGTCGCGCATGTCTATACATCATCTTATGTCGATGCTCGACGAGCAATAGAGCACTTTTGATATTCTTTAGCATTGTTTCTGGAATTGCAAAAAAATGCAAATTTATATGCCCGACTGGTACCTCGCATGGAATCACTATTTTACACGAAACAATTGTAAAAAGTTGTACTGTTGAGAATTGTAGAAGCATCGCAATAATAATAATAATAATAAAAACCGGCCTGGAGTGGCACGCATCCTGGTTCGAATTCGATTGCGTCTTTGGCGTTTTTATTTGCTGAGGTTTTTTTTCTTATTTCGTGCGATAGTGGTTACAGACACAGGCGGTGGCGGCGGACAACTATGGCGCCCCACGTGACTCGTGTTGTGATCTCATAACAGCTTTCGTTGTAAAAATGAGTCCTGTGGGACCCTGAACAGACGAGGGATCCCCGCAAAGCATTTGCATATTCTTCAAGAGCAGAACTGCTCTATAGAAGATTGGTTTAAACTTGATCTTGAAAAGAAAAAGTTATTGATTACCGGTAACGACTTTGAAGAAATATATCAGCATTACCGGGAACGTTAAAATTTGGAAAAAGCGAGCAATTCTAGTACAAAATTACAAGAAAATGTAATTGATTACAAGAAATCAGCTACTTGTGACGCGTTACGTACAACTCTGCACCGCGAGCCTTTCGCGCGATGGAAGGCGCCCGACGCGTAATTATGATTCGCTTGATCCACGATGGTAGCGTGTCATTGCAACCTTTCACTCGTACATGCATGAGCACATGAAGCAGTGGGGGGGGGGTGATGTTATTACCATTGCACATTATATGGTACCTTGCGGCGAGAGCGAAAAAAAGTATGTTGCGTGAATATAACTGCAACTACAGTGAAAGCCGTAATACTTACCCGACTCTCTGAAACCTAAATGAAAAACGTAAGAGAAAAAAATGTTGATTTGCGGTAAATGCGACAGATGAGTTGCAACATGGGATAGGACACCGAAGGGTTCATTCGTCTGTTAGTTATGCATTGAATGGCGGATGGACAGTGTGAACGTCCCCGTTGCAATGGGGCAGTGACCTGTGAGCCAGTCAGTTGAGTCTCGCCTAATGCCTCGCCTACCTCGTGTAACTTTTTTAAGATGTGAAGCAGCTCTTTGGCCTGCCAGTGTAACGCTGTCCCTCACCGCAGGTGTTGGAGTGGTGTCGAGTAGGTCGCGCTGCAGCTGCGCGTTGACGTCACGCTCCCCCTGTTCTTGTTGAAAATGTTCTTGTTTTAAGGGTCTAATATTCGTGGCACGTGCAAGTATGCTTGATTCTTGTTCGTGAGCCACGTACAATGCACTGTATCTGCATTCTTAAGTTCTGCTAGTAAGTATCCTACGAGCGAGAGTACACTGTACAGGGATTATATTGTAACATATTCCCGTTTTTGAAATAAAAAATAAATGTGTCTGCTTACCCGAGCCTGAGTCCGCTGGGCTTGGGGTACTAAAACCAGACTGGAAGGAACTCTCATCCGCTGTAGTCCAGAAGGAAGGAAAAAGTGCAGGGTTGGCAGCAGCACGTAAGAATCGGCCTCATTGGAGCTTATTGAGACGAGATTTTCTATTATTTTGCATTACAAGATAGTCCGAAAGATAGAAGCATAAAAAAGAAAAAAAAGAAAGTGGCAAGCGAATTTTCTCGAAATAAGCTGTCATAATGTGCGGCAAACTCGTAAAAAAAATTAAGCCCAGTTCCGCACAAGTTTGATCTAAAGAAACCATGAAGCTGGGTGGCACCGGCGAGCGCACACACATTTTCTACCAATTTGGAATCTGTTTCTAGGAAATACCGTCTCAAGCACATTGTTTTGGTCTTTCACTCTTCCTTCTCAGTCTACGACACGAACTTATGGGCTCGCTCGAAGCCATGCCTACTACGACCGGTGCTCAGAATTGTGAGGCGCTTATTCGCCCTCTTTGCACCCAGCCTTGAACATGCGGGAAATGTCATACGGATCCTGGCTGCGAGTGGGGCATCAAGGACAGCAGACAATGCCATCACCTAAGCAGCTGTGGCATGAAAATTCAACTCTGGCGATTTTTCGAGGTCAGTGGATTTTTCGAGTTCAGTGGTCACAGAGTACGTTCATTTAATTGAGCACGTTTGCGTCTTTCATGCCAAATTGCAAGGTTAAGAGTTTTGCAGATTCCTTTCAAATCAATTTTATAGCTTGTCTCCGAACGCTCACTTCGCTTGCCGGAATTGATAGCAACATTGTGTGTGTGACGTTCATTTTTACAAACGGAAGTTTTTGTTTCATTATTACGGTTTTTTCTTTCGAAATAAAAATATTTTCGAATTTTTTGAGCATTTAAACTATCGGGCGCGTGACAAAAGTGTCTCAGCAACATAAAATCACCATTACCCTGATTTGATAAAAAAATCGCTTGGCTTGGCCTTTAAGAACCAATTCCATCCCGCTCTCAAAGGTGGGTGACCAGCGGAACTGACGGACGCAGAACCAAAAAGCACTTCTGTTTGGGTGAGCTGGTGCTTTAGTGCACTCTACAGTGACGCTGAATACACTTCGTGAAAAATGGCGGACTGAAGAGGCGAAAGTGACGTACTGAATCATTACGACAGCGTTGTTGTGACGATCTCGTGATGAACAATTTGATCCTCGGCAATATTCTGAAATTGAAGCTGCGAAGGAGATTTAGCTCACGCAGTGAAAAACTCCCCCCCCCCCAAGAAAAAAAATGATTGAGCCAGTTGGGCGCCCACGCTGCAAGCGCGTGAGCGTACGTGATTGGCTAGTGCGATGAGGTGGTACGTGTAGTAAATACACCGCTAAATTTAAACTGGAGTGCTTACACTTGATTAGTCAAAGTGAGATCGCGCTTGACCTGTGGGCAATAGCGCTTTATTACCAATTATTTAAGTTGGTAGTAATTATTAAAAATGCGAATCGATTTATCACTACTTTGTACTGATACTCATCATCATTATTTCTTTTATTGCATCACTATTCTATCTGATCAGTGCCTCCGTGGCACAGGGTACACCAAGACAGCAATGCCCGACAAAGATATACTTGGTCCTTGCTAAGTTGAAAGAATTGTGACATACCCATGGTTGAGAGCACTTGGACGTTCTAGTTGAGCAACGAGAGTCTCGCGATGTGAAAGGCTGCAAAAAGTCGACCACAGAGTGAGGCGTTGTGTACCTGAGACACAGTGGAGTAACGGCTTTCTGTGTGAGCGATGCGGGCGGCTAAAACGCGTAACTATGCCCAGGCTGGTAACGGTTCGTGAGGCCACTATTAATTGGTCGTTAGACTGAGTAGTACCCAGCGTCCAGACCAACCCTTAGGTACGCTTCACCTCAGTGCACACGTGGACAGCTAAAAACGCACCGACTTGGACACTGAGTAGTATCCAGTGTCCAGGTCGTAAGGAGCCCGTAGTTTGCTTGAAATGAGGTCATCGTGTCTGCGAAACCTTTGAGTTCTAGTAAGTCTTGAAGCTGCGTCCAGAAGACGTGACAGCAGGAATGGCAGGTATTGTGACTGATGAGTGACAAAAATAGTATCAGTGATGTAATCTGCTGCCCCGCCCCGCCCATGCCTGCCACAGTGACCTCTGCCCTTTTGATGCTCCAGTCACCCTTAACGGTTTATACCGGTACCATATACTTGGGGCCCGTTTTACTGTTTGGCTTCTTCTCGTGCGGGACAGAAGAAACGACACCACAAAGAGTGTAACTGGGAACTACGGCGTGACAACCCTGGACAGTCCACCAGTCGTCCGGTCCAGCCCTCCGCTGTGAGAGACTGCTACCGTCAAGTGCACGTCGCATGATCGTACGTTGTGTACGGATGTACCTGTGGCCACCATGTGTGGATACTACCGGGACGAAACACTTCCGCCTGTTACGTCATGGAAAGACTGTCCCAAGGAGCGACGCGTCGCACGGACCTACTTACAGAAACGCAGGTCGTCACGACGAAGGCACTTCTCTTGAGGTTGGTTGGGACTGTCGGGTACCAAAGGAGATCAGGTGGTAAGACTGGTCATCAGACCGGAGCGCAGAATGGACCGCCGAGCTGAATCATCGTTGCCGCAGTGTAATGACCGAGGTAGAATTCCTGAGCACGTGAGGCGAAGATAGCTCGTGCCGTGCCATCGAAGATGACCATTACCGATTGGGTTGAACCTTGGTAAAACGATGAAGAGGAATGGGGTATTCGGTCATCATCATCATCATAATCGTCGTCGTCGTCATCACCATCGTCGTCGTCATCATCATCGTCATCATCATCATCATCATCATCATCATCATCATCGTCGTCATCGTCATCATCACCATCATCATCATCAGTGTGGCTAGGAACCGGCCGTTCATCTCGTTAAGGGAACAGAGTAAGCCCTATACCCAACATGTATTTTAGGCCAACTTGATGTACCTTTTTCTCCATAACCATAAAAGTTACAGTAATTATTTTCCTATCACTGTGATCATAAGCCATTCCTTTTTTTACTGAAGCAGAATTATCCTTGAACTTAAGACAATTTTTTGTATTTTTACTTGAAATACCTAATTATAATCTGTCAATCAGTGTTAAGTGTGTTAAAAAAGCACTTGTCCATACAAGAATAATTCTGCTTCAGTATATTCTCCACCACGTTCTCTAAATACTGGCTGAAATCGATGTTTCTAGGTACAATGGTTGCTGCTAATCATTAATATCACTTTTTCTTTTTGAGTTGAGGCGTCTGGCCTGGCGGGCGTCCTTTGTCGCTTCGCAGCCCTGTCAGCGAAGCACAGTTAATGCAGGTCAAGTGCGCGTAAAGGCCCTGCACTGTGTAGCGACCTGGCGAAATTCTAAGCGAGTTCAGCACATTCACCCGAGCTATGCTGCCATCATTGAAGGTGATTACATCGTCAAGACTGCATATTTTCAGTGTTAGGTGTCCGAGAAACACGTTTTTTGTAGAGTGCTCCCACACGACATTGTTGAACGACTCGTTGGGGTTTTGAGTTTTCCCAGGGTGGCATTTCGCAAGTTATTCGGGATTAGCAAGTCGCTCATAAATTGGCCTCAAAAGAGGTGCCGGAAGTTGTTGGTTGTGAACGTATGGTGCACCACTGAACTGGGCTTCGTTGAATTTCCACCAGGTATCAGCTTCCTTCGGACAAAGGCCATGGAATGGATTGGTTGATCCGTTGACGCCATATGGAAATGTGCGACCCAGAGAGGCTTTCGCATGTCCTCCAAGCGGCCTATATTTCTTCTAATGGCTAAACCATAATACTTTTAGAGCTCTGCGAACAACACGCGCAAGATACTTTTAACTACTACTAAACATTGACGCTGCAGATGAAGCACTTGTTGCCAGACTGAGTATCATTCCAACCGAACTAGCCAAAAAGTTAGTGCCCTTCATTTCGGCGCGTTTTAGCTGCCCACGTGTGCACTCAGGTGAAGCGTACCTAAGGGGGGTGAAGCAGGCCGCCGCATAGGTTTCGAAATATGTGATTTTTAGACAGAAAAAAGTCGCGTTAGAACAAACAAATGATTGATTCTGGTTCAGAAAAGGCTGCAGATTTCAAATTGCGAAAAAGAAAAAAAAAACATTTTTTGTACATTCTTTCTTATATATCCTGTCCCCTTAAACGAGGTGAAAAATCTAAATACGTAGTTTTTATGTTCTCAAGGCAATGTGAAACACAAATTAAGAGTTGTTAAAAGCCCAATGGGTTGCTCCCACTAACAGATATAGGGAAACATGTATATAGTTTCACATAGGAAAACGACGTTCGAATTCTGATAAATAAAGTAACAAGAACGACACAATGAATATTTACAGTGAAGTAGTTAGCAGTGTTATTACGATGTTGTTACTAAGGACCAAGAGATATAATTTGAGAAGGAAAATAACTAAGGGGAATGGAACAAATGGAGGGGAACGAAAAAATTACTTGTCTTATAAGAGAGAGGGATTTTATCTAAAGGTATATAGAGAGGTCGGCCTGAGCTGTAGTTTGCTCTGGCCTAGTTTGCCGAGGGGAAGAGGAAGAAGGGAAAAATGATTGATGAGGGGTAATGATGAGAAAAAAAAACGTGCGAATATACAATAACCACTGAGCATAGTTGTTTCAGTAGAGTCTGGTGTCTAGTCCTGTACCAGTGCTGTACTGTTAAGAAAACCTATAAACAGCCCTGATGAAAGTTGTTTACTTTGTTGACCTGGTCGCATAGTTGTCACAACTCGCCAGTCTCGCTTAGTGTTGTCACAATTATGTCTGCCAAGATTTACGAGAGCACGTTTAGTTGAAACATGTTTAGCTGGCAACAGGGGCGTAAGCAGAATATTTTTTTCGGGGAGTGAGGGAGGTTGCTTCTTTGAAATGGTCATTTCTCGTTCTGTACGACATGGCGAAAAAAAAAAATCCCGATTGGGGGTTGGGGGCCCGGGCCTGGTGTGCCACCCTATTAGCTACGCTACATGGCTGGCAGTCGTACGAAAGATTTACAAAAGTCTCGTCCGCTTGGCACCGCACACAATTCTGGCCATCCCCACTACAGCACCTAGATTTTTTTCTCTTCCTTTGTGAAAGGCGTATATAGCTTGTCTGTCTGCGTCGCGTTGCCTTTCGTGGATGAGAGCTCGTTCACGTTAGTTTTCATACACGACAAAAGGATGATGATGATGATGATGATGATGATGATGATGATGATGTCACTTTGCATAGATGACGCTCACCCACAAATGGGTATAGGGGGTCAAGAAACGGGTGAGAGGATGCATGAAAGCTTCGTGAAACTAAAGGATGTGCGGTCTGAATCGCGCCTATCCGTCATCGTCATCAACGTCATCGTGTGTTGTTTGCATCGGTGTTGCATTTGCCTGGTGAAAGTGCGTTCACGTATGCGTTTTCACCCCTTAGCAGATGTGATTATGATGATGATTATGATGATGATGATGAGCCTTTTGCTTTGCTGGCACTCGCCCACAAAGGGGGATCGGCCAAGAACCGGGCGGCAGGGTCATAAAGTGAGTTAGTTTTGCATTGAAAATAGATGTGTGGTTCGAAACGCGCTTATTCTTCGTCGTCATCGGCGTCATAGTCGTGGCGTATAGCGGGTGCCTTGCATCGTCGTCAATGTCATCGTCGCCACGAGCGCAGACGATGCACAACGTACAAGCCCATATGTAGCATAAGGCACGTTGCCGGGCTAGTTGGTTGGGGTTCATCATTCATATGGGTACAGCGCACCACGCCTAGGGCACAAAAGAGAGAGACACACACACAGCCCTATCTCGCAACTAATGTTTCATTTACAATCACACATGCTGCTTGTACAATAACCGTAGATTAATAAAACCTAGAAAACATCATTTAAAGATACAGCAAAGCTCATGCACGTGTCATTACTGATTACGACAATCGGCACTTGCCAATGTCAGAGCGAAGATATTGGATACCTTTTTGCTTTAGCTGACCCTACTTTACCGTGCGGCTTGCCTTTCGTCCGCGACCGTGGGCGTATTTGAGAACTAAAGCGTGACGCGTAATGCGTGCACTCAATGGTCGTCAAGCCCAGCCATAGAACAGCTGAGCTGTTCTATGGCTGGGCTTGACGACCGTTGAGCTGTTCTATGGCTGGGCTTGACGACCGTTGAGCTCCACCTTGCAAGAAATAAGTATACATCGGATGTTTAAGAAAATTCGCGGTTTCGTTTATTCTCCACCGAACTGTCGGCTATAAAAGAGAGAAAGAAGAGAAGTACAAAGAAGGCCGGTGGGTCAGCCGCACTCTCTGGCACCCTTGAACTCCTGGCAGACCCATTTCATGAGGTGGAAAGGGTCGCCGCCGCATTTTTTCCGCACGTCGACGAGGTGAACGTTGAAGAGCACGAACGCCGCCCGACGGCGCAACCGGCCGTAACTCCTGCGCGCCTGGAAGAACTGCGCCAAGAAAGCAGCACTCTATACATTCGAATCTACAGTGCTTGACACTAGCGAATGCCTGTAGCTAGTTTGTGGGCTACACTATTTGTAGCACCTTATGTTAGTGGAATGCACCTATGTTCGTGGAATACACCCGTGTCAATACGCTCACTGAGCTGACTTCGCAGTGCTGCATAGCGTTGCAACAGAAGCGTGAAAAAGATAGGTGCAAGCACCGACTCTACTCCACGCGTTGTAGATATTGACTGAAGTTGTTGAGTGCAAAGAGAAGGCGAACGCTCCAGACGTGCCTCAAACTCCAGAAATTTAATTCCAGCTTCCATAATTAAAAAAGAGAAATGTGACATATTTCACAGCGAAAAGCGAAACGGGAATAACATATTATCTAGAGCGGCTCATTAGTAGAACCATTAACTGGCAACGAAGAACAGTGGTGCGAAGACGGCCTGCAATGTCAACACTTCGTACAATATCAATTAGTCGACCACTTACCGACGCTTTTTATAAAGACACCTTACGTACTCTGCAGTGCTTCAACCCGAGCTATAATTCATCATCAGTCGCAGCATCAACCAAATCTACACCTACGTAGTCACGCACTTTGTTGATATTGTGCCTGATGATGATATTGGTGATGACTTCAGGCCGAACCCTTTATGATAGGTAGATGGTCTTAATGACGCGCTCGTTGAGCCCTTGACAGTGTCTGACACTTGTAGCCGTGGTACAAAATACTGCCAAGCAATATTAGGCCTGCTAACGCAACTTCTAAGCCATAGCTGGTGGGGTAGCATTGATTGAAACGAATTGTGCATTCGATTCCGCCTAAACTGTCTTTTTTCATTATCATTATGCGTGTCTTGTTAAGAGGTGTGAGGCCAGATCAAGAGTTCCCGCGCCGCAGCTGATGACCTGTCCAGAGGGCGCGCGCATTGTGGCACCCAAGTGGGTAGGTGTGGCCCGACTGTCTCAACGTGGGGATGACCCGTAGCGCGCTCAGTGATGAACCAATAGAAGCGTTATTACGTTCATCGATCTATTGTGTGCGATAGCTGCGATGGACACCAGTGCCGGCGGACAAAAATCAACACTAAGATATAGACTGTTGATTTGAGCTCGTAACAGCTTACGTTGTAAAAATAGTTTAATGTGCGTCGCAGTGCCATTAATGGCGTCACGTTTCTTCTATTCCACTCGTACGTCGCAATCGCGGCAGGGCTGCTTGTAAGGGTCTATATAGAGAACATATAATTAACCACACACATTGTGAAAATAACTGTTCGCTTAATTAAGGTAATCTCTCGTTATGCGATGAGCAATCAACACTGTTACCAATGTTTCACTGAGCCTTTCCGAGGCTGCATATTACTCCGCGAAGAACATCCTCAATTCTATCACTATAATAATTGTGATCTCTTGAATTGGCATTCATATGTTGACCATAAATTGATCAATTTATGGCACGCAAGTCTTCAATACCTTGCACATGGCTGACCTACTATAGGCACTATAAAAGCGTGATGTAGTAACTTCACTGAATTTCGCATAATTATTTCTGTACCTTCATTGACGACTTGACCGACATAGTTTCGAGTAGTCACGTGGTTCTGTAACGGATGTGACGACACTGACCTTTTCCCGCGCGCTGGTGAAGTACTCCGCAAAGGCGACGTTACGTCTGCTGCTGTTGTGGACAAACGTTCCGTATACCATGTACGGTTTATCTATATACTGGGCCTTCATGTCAAGTGTTCTCCGTTGACCGCAAACCTGGAACAAACAGTAAGCATTTGGATCACTTGCAATGACGCGTTACGTTGACGTTGACGGAAAACGCGAAACAAAATCGGGTGTTCAAAAAAAGGCCACAGTTTCGATACAAAAGCAAAGTTATGGCCTTTCAATATAAAAATGGTATGTGTAAAAAGTGCATGTATAAGTGTCTTGGAATCTCTTATCTCTTCTCCCTCTGCTCTCTCTTTATTTTCGCTGTATCTTCTTTTCTCCATTTTTTTTCTCTCGCTGTATTGAATTTGTGTTCATGCTCTAAAGATATACTGAGTGTTGTGCATTATTTTGTCTGGGCGGGGATCGGCACATCGTCAGGCATTTAGTTGCCTTTTCGCCCCTCCATTCCCATTAAACCATTGGATAAAGATGTATGCTTCAATGATGATGAATAAACTTCAAACTTCAAAGTAATGTTAGCAACTAACTAATGTGACATCCGACCTAGCGTAACACAGCAAAATGCTCCAGACACGACGTACCAATGGTCTTTAACTATGCAACGCAAAATGTCGATGGCGAGAACAGAGTACGTGCAAGAGTGTGCGCCGTTTACCAATCGCCGTCAAGGTAAAGCGCGTGGAAGAATTGCGTAGTATACCCCCCCCCCTCCCCGCCACACACCATCTTGTATTGTGGAATTTTCATGGGTTGTTCGCTCGGTGGAAGACAGCCTATGCGATTAATATAGGAGCCCCCCTTCACCCGAGTGATAAAACACGGCCGGCGCGTTTTTTTCCCTGTTTCAGCCGCTACCGTCGGCTGCCCTCGCACGCTTTTTCTCGCTCATAAAACGTACAACACCCTGAACTCGATGCCGATCATCAAGGCGACGCCGACGGCAACGCTGATGGAACAACTGCGCCAACGGTGACGTGCCCATGTCGTGTCTGTGAGTGTCTGTGGTTCAACTGTAACCTTTCTGCACTTAACGAAACGTACAAACAACCTAGGATCACTTGCTAAAGCCTAGCGACGACCTATAGAAGTGGTCTGGAAACAACCTGCATCACCTAGACGAGGCTTAGGAACAATCTAGAAATAACGAAACTAGGCTTCGGGTTAGCTTCGCCAATTTTCGCTACGAGCGAATTCACAGCCCGAAAATTACTATGTTTTGCGTCATATACGAGATGGTCTTCATATATGTAGACCGGAAAGCTGTGGGCGACAACTCACCGCGTCACGGCTCGTCACGACCAAGCCCGTACACCTTTCGTAAATGGCGTTCGCCACGCTGAACACGTCCTTCTTCAACACGTACATCAACGTGGCCATCTCGAAGGACAGCCCAACCATGGTTTTCGAGTTGGAATACGTCGTGCTGTCTTTCAAGAAAGTCCAGTGGGTCTCCTGCGGAAACGTGCACACACGTGAACGCTGGGCACGGAGTCTCGCAGCCAAGTTAGTACCGCGGGTTTTCGAATCTTTCCGGAGTTCACGTTTTCAGTTTGAAAGCTGGATTCTTAGATTGGGCTTACAGGACAGTCTAAGCGAAACTACCATATAGTCGGATGTGAATACGAGGGCTCGTTTCCTCTGTTACTCACAATAATAATGGCGACTATCAGACAATGATGTCAAGGAAAATATAGGGGATGTTATAAGTAGTAATTTTAGTTTAAATGCCAACGAAGAAAAGTAACTGCCCGTCGGATAGAACTTGCAATCTTCGAATAACACGCCCAATGCTCTATGAACTGAGCTACGGTGGCGGTAATCCCTCTGTGCTTATTATAAGGCATGCATGTGCATTTAAACGTAGGAGTCTCAGTCAGCGCCACAATAGCCATTAGAGTGAGTGTGGAACACTTTTTTAGGAGCGAAGCTTCTCTTAGTCTAGCCTTGTCACTTATGATTCGTAACTGAGAGAAGAAGAGATGAGAAAAAAAAGAAGGCAAAAGAAATAGACGACAATTTCTCGTCTCTCTTCCTAGATGGCGTAACTCTACCGCTACTTTCTGATTGGCTGCTGCACGTGCTTTGCCTGAGTGCGTGGAGAACGAGTGCCTCTCTGAGTCTCCTGGATAGTCGCCGTACGTGGCCGATTGTTGGTGGGGCATAGACAAAGCAGAGCGGCAGGAGTGTTGAGGATGCTTGCGCTCGGCTTCCTTGGCTCGCGTCTCGTCGGTGTTACCCGGGTGCCGTCTGAATTTTTGAACGCGATCGGCTGCATGCACGGACGGACGGACACACGGACGGATGGATGAATGGACGCGTCGCTCCACTCATCATCATTCACTCCGTGGATATTCTGTGATTTTTTCCCCTGCTGGCGCCGCGCAGCACGTGATGTTATTGCGAGCTGGTAGATGCCCAATAATTTATCTCATAGGGCGTGAAGGTATTACGTCTGCCAGAATGAGACCCTCACCATGAATGCAGGAAAGAGGTCTACATTTAGGGCTCACTCTGATTGTTATAGGCGCAATATTAATGAGAGATGCCAGACGAATCACCATTTTTTTATCAGCTAATTTGAAAACTACGCATAATAAATATTGAGGGTTTATTGTTGCTATCTAAACCATTACGTTTGGCTGAGCAGCGATTTCCTAACTCGCAAAATAAATATACCAGGACATTCATCTGACCTAAAACCAATGACGCAAATGTGTCTTAGCATGCGAAATTCAACTGCCATAACCACTCTAGAAATTATTGTCTCGAAAATGAGTGCAGTTGGATGGTTTTATGTAGCAATTCTCTGTCGGATAAACAGGGAAGAGACATGACTAGAAAGGCCCCCGCCAAGGCGACCGAAGCACAGCAGCCGATTGCATCCTTTACTAAAGAATTGATGTCGTTCATGCAGTCGGCAATGTTCATTGAAGGTGGGGTCACCGGCCGTCCTGCTCGTGAAGTCAATGTAGAGTGCACGCCCATTGGCCCTAGATTTTGTGCATCCGCCTTTGAGGAGCAAATGCGGCGGACGTCGACAGTTGTATGCTACTCTAGCCACTTTGGCCCACGGACTCTGGGCCGAATTGACATACTCAAAGACGATGGTCTTTCCTGGTATACTTGAACGTGAAAATTTTGGTCTGCCTGAACCTCTGTCTGTGACACCAGTTAGCAACCCGGCTAGTTTAAACACTTGCTCAACGCTTAACCATCTTGAACTGGTGGCTGCGTCCATACTTGTCAACAATGTCGATAAAAAAAGATAATACGCATATCTGAGGTGCAACATAAACACGCATAAGTTGGTGCGTTCCGTTACTATAAGACTCATATGTACGCAATTCGAAAGACTTAAGTGTTTCTTGCGCTGCTCAGAAAATGCGACGCTATGCACAAAAAAGCGCTCTGCTGAAGATATGGCGCTGCTATGCCCTGGGTTCTGCACAAGCTCGTGTTTCCCGACGGCACTGCGAGATTACGTCCATATCTAACGCAGCGCCTCCTCTTTTCTATCAATGCCAGCTACATTCGGCCGATTCAACATAGGGGAGGTGCTGTACAAGGCAAGGCAAAACATTATAGGCTACTTGACCGGCATAAAACTATCATCTTTCTGCGACATTTTCAGCGAAGCAGGTAGATATGCGATCGATTTTTTTTATTCGGCTGTAACAGAGTGCACGATTTCTTTCTCGTCATTCGTGATTCAATGTGAGAGCATAGCTGGTGGGTTTTAGCAGCCTTCGACACTTACCATGATTGGGAACCGTGTTAACTGGCTGCTGAGGAGATTCGGCGGCAGCCTTTGACACTTACCATGGTTGGGAACCGTGTTAACTGGCTGCTGAGAACATTAGGTGGCACGGCGTAACAGTTGTCTTCGTCCTCCATCGAACTGACTGAGGATATGGCGATGACCGCGTCCGCCTTGAATGTACTGCGAAAAGACGGGGCGCGCAACCCTCTTTCAACAATTGCACGGCCTCCGAGATCGGCTGGTACTCGCCGAAAGATTGCGGGGGCCGTGATCCGCACGTCATGTTTTGATACAAAGGGTGCGTCAGTTCAGTGTTGAGAGCTGTGCTGTCATTAGAAAACCTCGTATCATAATTTAAGGAAAATGTTATTAATACATGTTAAGGTTACACATACATAAACGCTGGCTGAAAACGTCAGCGAGTGTGGCTTGAATTTTATATGCTTGAAAGTATACGAGCCTATTTTGAGAAAGGCCTAGAGTTCTCTTAATCTACAGCAAATAGTAATTGTGAGCCAGGAGCTAGACGAACCGTGCTTGGAGCAGCAAACGGTCAGAAAACAGTAGAAAAGAAACCTTATAACAGGAAGTAGATAATAGCAACACAAGTTGGATAATGGCATAAAAAGAACAGAAATTGGCAGGTAAATACAAGATAAACACATTAGAGACCTAGTCCAAGCAATGCTCCGCAGTTCGTGGTACTGTTAGAGGCACTTTCACTTTGAGTGAAATTGGCTTCTATTTTCATAATTATCTCATGCTCAGTAATAGTCCCTTGCAAAGGTGTACATGCGTTGTGAGTTCACCTAATAATATCGTAGCGTTTTCTATTTTTTCTAGCAAAAATAAACGATTGTTAAAGTTGAGCTTTAGCAATGCGTTCATGACGATGCAAGTCGGTAGAGACTGCTAATGATGACCAACCACATGATGTCACGCTTACTTGACGACTTCCTCGACTATGTCCTTGTACTCGTTCATAAAACCAACAGGGCTGTAATCGTGCGATCCAATCGCGATGATAGTCCTCGCATCTGGATGATTTCCTTGGAAATCCTTGAGAGCCTGCAATCAAAATAAAAATCGCGTTATCGCAGTGTGATTCCTTACTAAAAACAAAGCCCAGAGGCCCGGCGCCTTCATCCCAATATCCATTATATGGACAGTCGCCGTCACCGTTGGCACCGCTGCGCCGTACGTGTCGGGCTTTCATCGCAAAGTTTTCGTTGAAGCCATAGGCTGCACGAACGCCACTTCGCTTACCGCAGCGGCCATGTTTGGCTAAGAAAGTGAGCAGCTGGGCTCGCTTCGTGTGACAGGGATTTTTTGCTATCGCATTCACTGCTATCGCATTCATCACCTTTGAGGTGGCACTGTGACATGCATGTCTTATGAAAAAAAAAGGGCATTACACTATAGAGTTGCAGTTTGTCTTATCATAAATTTAGGCTCTTCTATGCGTGTTAATGTTGGTGACGATACTACCACTCACATCTACGACCGGCTTCATGGACCGCACGACTTGGCGAAGTTCAGTGGGCTTGCGGACGATATTCAGCAAGCCGTAGCTCTGTATGTTTTTCGTGGACAACGCGGCGAGCTCTCCGCTGGCGCCAGTCACCAGATCCGGTGTGATGTACCTGAAAATCGACGAATACCGCGGAGTTAATCCTTACAAGGTTTAGCGGTATAGGCATCACGTAGCTTTAGCGTCAGGGGCAGAGCTGTTCCTACGCGCATGCTATAGTATACGTCTGCCAGTGTGGGAAATGCACATTTTTGGTGGCCTTTAAAGGCTAATGCCTAGATGCCATATCAAGCGCGAAAATTTGCTGTCAGTGGTGTCGGCGTAAACGCAACAAATGCAAGTAATCGTCATCCCACGCCGACATCGTGACGCCAAAGATGGGCGAAGTTGTGTCGTCATTGTGACGTCACAGATTTATGAATTCGAGTCGTCGTGATGTCGTCACTATGAATCCACGTACCGTGACGCCGCATGACGACGTCATACCATGACGTGCCGTTTGGTCAAAGGTGGTCGGATCACGGAGGCAGTGCACATATAAATGAAGTGCAGAAAGCTTGCAATGCCTCCGATCCTTGAGGCAATGCTAAACCACGTTGGGCGCGGAGAGCTTTTGTAGGAGAGGAAGAAAGAGGATTGAGGAGAAATAAGATGGCCGTCTCCTTCGAGTTGACCTAGGCGGAAGTACCAGAGAAAGTGCTGATTTTTTTTTTGTTGAAATAGCTTGATAAGAAATAGAGCTTTTCTGGCTGGAGTCTGGTCGCAGATCTGGAAAATATTTCCGCTCGAATGTTTCACCAAGTCTTCACTAAATACAAAAAAAGATATATCATAAGCCGAGTATTGGCGACGCTTCTCAGAGAAAACTTGCGAAGACACTGATGGATCATTTACTTGTAACACAGGTCAGCAGACTAACTAAGAGGTCGACTTACTTATGCTCAAATGGGGTCGTAAGTGGGAGTGAGTATGGTTGAATAATATTTACTCTACGTCAATATTTATTGACCAGAGGCGTCAGCTGTGGAGATTGATAGGGTCGAAAGATAATCGTTACATCCCCCTCTCAAACTCTTCCAAGGGAAGTTCTTGATAAAGACACGCCTTGTGAGTCGCGTGTTTCGTAAAGTTCTCAATACGAATGGCAGCCACTGATAAGGCGTAGTAGGATGACGTAATTTGACATTTAGTTTGTCATTCAAATGAATTGTCTCATGACGCACCTAACTGACTCTGACGCTACGGTGATGTAAAGCTACAGCATCAGTTCTTGTGACGTCACGCACCAGTACGGCTAGTTGTGACGACGTCATGTACAAAATGACCGCTTGTGGATCTCCAACGTGAGCCACGGAGCCGAAGGGCCGTGGAAACGTCTCGTTATCTTGCACGAGCGGGGGAACACAAATTAACACCTTGTCGTGACGTCAGGGTACAGCAGGAACTGGGGGTAACTTTTAATAGCGTATTACATACAATATTTCAGGGTGTGCTCACGCTTACCGGAACACATTGCAGGCTTTTCAAGTAATGGCCTTGTACTTTATGCACAAACACGTACACACACAAAAAGCTACAATACTTTGTATTCCTTTAGGACACGCGTGATGGATGAGCATTCTGTGTGCTTGAGGAACTACTGTCCACCCCTAATGTGTGACGTAAATGCAGCTCCACTTAGCATATTGTTTACCGGTGGTCGAAGGCGACGCCCAGCTGGAGTGCGTTGAAATTTGGGGCCTTAGCCTGGAAAAGCTTCCAGCTAATCTGCTCCAACGATGCCCTTATCCGGCCGTCCACGATGACCACGTCGGTGTAGTACAGGTACTGGCAGATGCTTTCGGGTGGGTACATGACCTCCATCACGGCCGTGTGGCCCACGGTGCATATCATCTCTTTTGCTGGAACGAAACCGAGAGGATGGGGGATGTAATTTTCGTCGTATTGTACGATTGTTCGTTCGGCTCAAAGCATACATACATACATACATACATACATACATACATACATACATACATACATACATACATACATACATACATACATACATACATACATACATACATACATACATACATACATACATACATACAATGTACAGGTACAGGCTTCGGTAGATGGATGGACGGATAGATAGATAGATAGATAGATAGATCATTCTTAAACCTCAAAAAGCACCGTGAGGCTTTTCCGGTCACATGATGACCACACCGCCGCGGTGGCCTAGTGGCTAAAGTACTCGGCTGCTGACCCGCAGGTCGCGGGATCGGATCCCGGCTGCGGCGGCTGCATTTCCGATGGAGGCGAAAATGTTGTATTCCCGTGTGCTCAGATTTGGGTGCACGCTAAAGAACCCCAGGTGGTCGAAATTTCCGGAGCCCTCTACCACGGCGTTTCTCATGATCATGTGATGGTTTTGGGACGTTAAACCCCACATATCAATCATCAATCACATGATGACCAGGCAGCATGCATCCGCTTCCTTGCTTAATGGGTAGAGTCGTTCGACGGATGTAAAACGACACACACACACACGCACACGCACACACACACGCACGGACGCACACGCACGCACGCACGCACACACACACGCACACACACACACACACACACACACACACACACACACACACACACACACACACACACACACGCACACACACACACGCACGCACACGTCGTTCTCCTGTAGGAGCACTTGTCGCTCACAAAATGCGACAGTGTTGTTTCTTGGTCAAAACTTGATCTTGTCTTACCTTCTGGCCACGGTGTCGTCACTCTGGGTGTCGTCGGAGTCTGAGGTGGCGCTGCTGCAATGACACACGCAACGAAAGGTTAAACCGCTATCACTCCACGCCTCCCTAAGGCGCTACTCTGTTCCGGCCTGACGTATACGATATAAAATGCCTCCCCAGCCTTCAACGCTGACTTTCAGCAGCCGATCTCAAGGTCTCCGGTTCGAAGCACTCGCGCACTCAACTCGGGATGCGTGTGAACGAAACTGCTGCCTATAAAGATTTATTTATTTATTTATTTATTATTTAATACATACTGCAGACCATGGTTAGGTCCAAGCAGGGGGCACAAGAAGATAAAATGCAAAAATACAAACAATACAAGCAAACAAGGCACTTATACAGGGGGTAATTCATTCAGTAATTCATCACTCCATCGCGGCGTGGTATCTCCTATCCGCAGTTTTAACTTAAAATTTTATACGACTTCTTCAACAATGCAGCTGTTTCAAGCTATCGGTAACGTTCTCCGTCCTGCGAAACTGTACAGGTGGGAATGCGGCACAGCAAATGGGGAAGCCTCACTGCGGTGTAAAGCAGTGGCAAGTGTCGAAAGGAAACACATAATGAGATAATTAAGACAAATAATGAAAGCGATGTAGAGGAAAAGAAAAAAAAGCGATGTAAAGGTAATAAAGACAAGAAAACAAAAAATGACACAGAAAGCTATGAAATGAATAAAAAAACACTCAATAGAAAAATACAAATGCACACAGCAAGATGGAAAGAGACAGATAGAAAAACAGACTCAATAGAAAAATACAAATGCACACAGCAAAGATGGAAAGAGACAGATAGAAAAAGAGATAGAAGGGACATAAATAGAAACGGATATAGAAGCACATATAGAAAGAAATACAAGAAATAGAGAACTAAAGGGAGGGAAAAATGAGAAAAAAATCGCAGCATATCCATGGAGTGAGTGATGATGAGTGGGGCGAAGCGTCTGTCCATCCGTCCATTCGTGCGTCTGTCTGTCTGTTAGACTGTCCACTCTGATTACACTAGCGCAAGCATCGGACGGACGGACGCTTCGCCCCACTCATCGTCATTCACTCCGTGGGTATGCTGGCTACAGAGGATGGACCGACGCCGCTCGGCAACCGGCCAGGCCTCGCCATAAGGAGCTTCGCCCCTAAAACAAGGAAGGTCACCCAGCTCCGCTCTACCTCCAGGCTTGGCACCACTATTGCGAATCGGCCGAAATATTTGTGAATTTGTCTTAATAAATTAGTTGGATGAATGGAGCCTCGATGGCGGTCCCTCCTCATTTTCGATTGTTGTCAGGCTTTATTTAGGTTATGTGATAACCGATTGAAACTTGTAAAACTTTATCGAAGAAAAAAAAAAACATCCTGACATTACCGCACATTAGGGACGCGCTTGTAGATAGAATACGTCAAAGCAATACAATAGATACACACGTGTTTAGCGTTCTCGGTGCTTTCATTTCCAGAGACGAGTTTGCGACGCTCGCGTGCGTCGTGATACCGTAGCAGGTGCGACCGAAAGGACAAGAAGAGCAATCCGTTCACTTCGATAAACTAGAACAGATAGATAGATAGATAGATAGATAGATCTTTTCACGCTCTCGTATGACGTGACTATATATCTACCGGTCGAGAGCGCATTACGCGTCGGCGTCTTTTATGGTCCCGAAAGCGGGCGCCGCTTCACATTTACGCACGTTTTAATAAGGCGCCGTTTACCGGTTGTTGGCGAAGCGATGGACGTTGTCTGGACGGTAGGCGTAGTTGTGGACACGCTGGCCCCGCCGCCGGATCTGACGAATACCGGCAGCGAAGAACGCGAGCCTCCGTCGCCCCCGACGCCATCAGCGTTGTCTGTATCGTCAGTGTGGCCCTGGTCTGCAAGCCATCGAACAACAACGCGCATGCTAACGCTGTCTTACGTATACCTGCTGTCCAACGTATACACGTCAAATTTACACTCGCAATCATCACCTCGGTCCACATGAGGCTTGTTCACGGCAGTATGAATGCTTACATCAATGAAAGTTTGTTTGCCATGTTGTGCGCCTACACAGCTGTAGGAATAATAATAATAATAATAATAATAATAATAATAATAATAATAATAATAATAATAATAATAATAATAATAATAATAATCATAATAATAATAATAATAAAACCCTCAGGCTTCCAGAACGACCAAAAACGACGTTTGTGTCCATGCATAAAAAAAAAACGACGACGGTGAGAGACACAGCACAAACATGGGGTCAAGCTGTACGATTGTATCTGTACGATTTCGATGCATATGCAGCCGTCTAAAAAGCTTACGCTGACCGTACCTATCTGTTTTAAAGGTACACTAAACGGAGCTCGGAGCTAAACGGTTTAGCTCCAGCAATGCCAATGAAAAACGGTGACAAACGTCACGGCTCATTGCCTCCGTCGATGTTCATGATAATATATGACACCCTACGAGAATCCCGCTAAAGACTAACAGCAATGGTGCCTCAGGACGTTCCGTTCAGTACTTTAAAGGGTTACTGAATAACTCTAATGAAATACCTCTATTCCGCAGCTTCGCGCCTCAGGAATCGGTTGGCGCAAAAAGTTTCTCGAATCCGTCAAGAACGAGTGGAATCGGCGATCAGTCGCGCACTTTGAGCGTTTTTTTTTTCGACCCGACCCGGCAGAGACGGCGCAAGAGGAAAGAAATAAACGTGCCTGATAGCCTTCAGCTCGCATGATAAAATGCTCGCGCTCTCTCCGGGTGACTGCAGTTCACTGTGTACTGTTAGCAGACTTCGAAGCGTGGCACCGGCATGTTGTGGTAAGAAGCACATCTGATTTAAACGCCGCTCTTTGTTTAAGTCGGCTATTGGCCAATAAACATCACGTTATCTGCTGTCACACGTTAGACAACAGCCGACGTCAGCCCCGAAGCAAGTGAGCACGTGTCTGGCGCTGACTGCGGCAAAGGCCTCAGAAATACAGCAAGCTTTAAAACGTTCCATTCTTTGCGGTCGCCCGCTAAGAGCTCAGCGCATGCGCAGTGCGGCGTACGCGAGCGCACAGCTTTGCGTATTCCATTCTAAAACTGTCCATTGACTGAACGACCGTTGTGCTTGCAGGCAGGCTTGCCATATTGCTCACTTGGCAAACTGTGATTTGGTTGGGGAGGGTAAAGAAGCGTAACCTAGTAGACAATCTTTTGATTGCGTACCTAGCCGAGCTAAGCCTGTTTTCATAATGTCCGAGGAGAGGTTAATGACCTAATTGAGCTTGCATTAACATACGCAATTACCGGTACACCCAATTCGTTATAGAATGGAGTGCAGTGCACGAACTTGTTAATTTGAGGACTCACCGTTCTGCAGCAATCCAGTGGCCAGGACTACGAGCAGGGAGATTATCCCGAGGAAGACGAATACACAGAATACGACTGTGCAGAATCGGATTGAAGACTCCTTGTCCCTGTAAGGTAACCGTTCCGCGGTCGTAAAGTTCGTCTTTATGAAATGGTAAAATGAGCTGTTATCGAATCGTTCGTAGCACGATGTTACACATCAAAGCCGTCCAGATTTCAACCTCGGAAAGCTTCACTTTCCGAGGTTGAAGTGTCACTGTCGTCAAAAAATTGACGACAGCGACGATTGGGCCAAGCATCTAGCGGTCCCTTTTCTCCACCTAGGCAATGCACGCTCGATATCGACTCTCTGCTCTGCGACAATCTCGCTTGATAATCGATCAGTCATTCTATACGATACTTACTCTGCTTTCGCTGAAAATAAAAGTGTTTGTAAGATAACGAAGTGCACCAGTACTCATAGACGAGCCACACGGTGACAGTTTACCTTCACTCGCAGTGGACTTCGTAGAATACAACCAAGTGTTCGATGGGTCCAATGCACTATACTGGCCGCTATACTGTGGATAATACGGGACATACGTCGCGTCCATCCTTGGCGAACCGCGTTTGTCAATCCTGTGGTGACGACAGAAGGCGGGTTAGGCGCCACTTAATGTGAACAACAACAACAACAACAACAACAACAAGAACAACAACAACAACATTTGTGAAAACTGCGCGTGACGTCAAAATGACGTTGCGGAAGTCTGGAAACGGGCGGCGTGCTCCAGCCAATCGGGGAAGCCGAATTGGACACACCGCGAGAATGGCTCCATGGTGATATCTTTGGGCTGATATTGGGATTCGCGCGTTGACGAAGCGGATCCTTGAGGCCACGTAAAAACAAGCGCGTGGTTGAGATCTGCTCCACCAGATGGTGCAAGCTGCTCAAAGTCTTTCGGTAAACTCGTTTTTCGTAATTATCACTACAGTTAATTGGCCCTTGAGAAAACATCCCTCGCAGAGGATGCCGGAATGATATGGAAGCGTTTTATGCGTTTCTCGCAATGGCCTGCCTTTGTTCTCCGAACGGTCCTCTTGAAACGGGATATTTAACCATTGGCGGCGTCGGGGGCGAGTGAGAAAAAAAAATTGCCATCACGTGATGGCGTCACCACATGACGTTATCGTGACGTCACAAGTTCTGGCGTGACGTCGTGATACGTACCGTCACATGATGCCGCCCTAGCACCTTCCTTAGGGCCGTTCCACGCGCTTCCCGCACAGCCGCAACGCACGTGCCGGGACCCCTACCGCACGCAAGCGGGGGACAAAAAAGTCAATCCGCGATGCTGCGGAGGGTGAAAGAGCGTCGCCAATTGGCTTGATTGATAAGTGGGGTTTAAGGTCCGAAAACCACCATATGATTATGCGAGACGCCGTAGTGGAGGGCTCCGGAAATTTCGACCACCTGGGGTTCGTTAACGTGCACCCAAATCTGATTGATTGATTGATATGTGGGGTTTAACGTCCGAAATCCACCATATGTATATGAGAGACGCCGTAGTGGAGGGCTCCGGAAATTTCGACCACCTGGGGTTCTTTAACGTGCACCCAAATCTGAGCACACGGGCCTACAACATTTCCGCCTCCATCGGAAACGCAGCCGCCGCAGCTGGGATTTGAGCCCGTGACCTGCGGGTCAGCAGCCGAGTACCTTAGCCACTAGACCACCGCGGCGGGGCACCAATTGGCTTATTTGTCCCCCGCTTGCGTGCGGTAGGGGTCCCGAAACGTGCGTTGCGGTTGTGCGGGAAGCGCGTGGAACGGCCCTTAGGGCTCCGAACAGAACCGGAGAGCGTGCGACCTCGCAAAGAAAAGAGGGAGATGGCACTCGGCAGTTAAGTCACGGTTCGTCTTCCCTGCTCCTTCAAACATCGACTGAAAAGAAAAAAAAAGGTCACACACATGTGCCTGTAAAGAGAAACCTGGGTAGTATGTTCTGTAAAGAGGTGCCCCTTCTTCATCACCGTAGATGTTCATGCATGGTTGCACACACAGCCGCTTGGCGAGCCCTCGCCTCCACCGCACTCATGCTCATGTCTTCATTTATACCACGCTGTGCGTGACAGCGAGGAGAGCCCCGCCGCGGTGGTCTAGTGGCTAAGGCACTCGGCTGCTGACCCGCAGGGCGCGGGTTCGAATCCCGGCTGCGGCGGCTGCATTTCCGATGGAGGCGGAAATGTTGTAGGCCCGTGTGCTCAGATTTGGGTGCACGTAAAAGAACCCCAGGTGGTCTAAATTTCCGGAGCCCTCCACTACGGCGTCTCTCATAAACATAGAGTGGTTTTGGGACGTTAAACCCCACATATCAATCATCAATCAGCGAGGAGAGTTATTACGCAGTGCAACGCAGCACCGTTAGCCGTCTCGGCTCATACCAGAGCACGCGCCGACAGCAGAGCTGCAGTACGTGGGTAGGAACACGAACGTGATCGAGATAAATGGCGAGTGGCTTCACCTTATACAGAATTAGGGTACAGTCTTTGCTTATTGAATGCAGTCGGGAACGCAGCTACATTAATACGCGTGGAACTAGCTGCGGTGACAGTCACGTCAAAAAGCGGACGCTGATTGTCCACTACTTGGGAATAGTAAGCTGTGCGCACCTTTAGTGGTCAGGTCCTGGACGTTTGCGGAGCCTGGAGAAAAGATGAAGCAGCGGCAGTGCCCCACCCGGAGTGCAACAATGATGATCATGACGATGACGTCGCACCATGATACGGACCTACTTGAGGGTTACGTCTGGCGAGTATGACACATATTAACGCGATAGTTTTACAGAGCTCGGAAATGCTGGCGTTGGCATCGTTGGTTGCGAGTGAAAAAAATCGTCATCAGGAAAAATCGAGAAAGATGCAAATCAAATAAATAGTAAAAAAAAGCCGCCCGCATCTTCCCACGGGGAAACTTGAGTAACTTCGTCGCAAAGTGATGGGTGTATAGCATGAATGTTGCGTAATTGGGTACGGGTTGGAAATGCTTATTTATTATTATTATTATTATTATTATTATTATTATTATTATTATTATTGTTGTTGTTGTTGTTGTTGTTGTTGTTGTTGAAGGAAGGAAGGAGAATAGTTGTGTTCAACGAGTGGTGGGACGCTGATGTTGGGCTGTGCCCCACTACTTGTTAAAGGTACTGTTGCTTCCATCGCAATGACTCGAGTCAAGCGCGTCTTAAAGGTTGTCCAAAAAAAAAAACGCTGAAGGTGCGCCCTTTTCACTTTCCACAGCGTTACGAGACGCGTGTCATACTTCGCGTAGAAGCTCCGCCCCTGCAGCTTTCCCATCAGTGCCAAGAAAAGTTTTCGCCGAACACGGTAACGTGTTGGGTTGTGCCGTTCCTCCGGAAATCATTATCATCAGCAGCAACGTTACGCGCGCATAAGCTCGTTACCTTACGGCGTGGTTGAGGTATGCAGCGAGAACGGTATCGAGGCTATAGCAATTGAGAAGGTGATGCGCACTGCGCACAGGGTCCTATCGCACAATCGTGTATTAACTACCCTTGATGGCGAAGTTGAAGCGTGCTCCAAGCTTTTTCACTTAAGAAGTATATGGAGATCTCACGCGTATTGCCCGGTATTTGTAGTATCGTTGTAAAGAACTATACTAATGTATAGAAGTTTCAATAATTGAAACTTAAGTCAGAAAATTGGCGAAGCTCGCTCCAAACCGCGCTAGCCTAAAAACAACGAAACTGGACGATTATGGTGGCTAATCTGGTGGCTTCTAGGATTTTTTCTGGGGCTTTAGATGAAGGGGGTTTTTCTATAGGTAGCTTTCAAGTCGTTGCTAGGTTTTGGCCAGGTGACGCTATAGGTTGTTTGTACGTCGACTCTCAGCGCAGAGAGGTTCGAGTTAAACCACAGACAACCACGGACACGACACGGATGTCCTAACTCCAGAGAAAGAAACCCGCGTTGAAACGAAGCGTTCGCACCTCTCGTACGGCCATCTTACAGTTGCATCCGAGCTGCCGTGATGTCACGTGACAGAGGTACGGTTATGTTACGTGACTGAGCGGTACGGAGGCGCGCGGTCTCACGCCGCAGCCAGTCGCAACACATGGCAGGCGGCATGGCCTCCGAGACGGCGTGCTGGCAGGAGGCTCCCAATTGAAAAGAGAGCGACGTTCCAGGCATAGTTTTCCTAGGAGGCCAGAGAAGGCGTGGATTTCTCAACTCCAGAGAGAGCAACTCGCGCTCAAACCAAGCGTTCGCCCCCCTCATAGATCTACGGGCAGGTCGTCGTTAACGTGTCCCTTCCATCGCTTCGGGGTCTGCTCGCAACAGCATTAGGGATCGGTCGTGACAAGGGCGGTAGCTAACTTTATGGTTATTATTGTTTTACATTTTATCTTTGTTGTCATTAGAAGGGGACGACGCAATTTATTTCAGCAGGATTTATAGGGGGGTCATTCCCAACCTTCAAATATTAAACAAAAATTTTTCCAACGCTGTATGGACACGCCGGTCCGTGGTGTGGCTGCTCGCCATCGCTCTACCACATTTCGTGGGGACGCCTAAACCGACCACCAAATTTAGATACATTTTTTAGGTCAATACAAGCTCTCTAATACTTTCGAGCGATGGCCGGCACAGCTGGCCAGCCCTGACCCAGAGGTACAACTTGCGCTCCTGGGTCATGTCAGGCAGGTGGCAGAAGCCAGTGCATGGAGCCTTGCACTTAGGGCCCGACCCATCAAGCTCATGACCTCTCTTCCAAACCTTTGAGAATTATGTTTTTCCTTTCTTCCTTCCTTCCCTACCAAAGAATGGCCCAGTTAAAGTGCCACAATATTTTGATCTCACCAGCTCATCAATAAATTGTGCGCTCTACAGACACGTTCCACCTGTCGTGGAATGTTTTCGATGGTAAAACTGTTTATTGATGTAAACAGGAACAGGAAAAAACACAAGGCCCTCTAAAGCTACTTCGATATGTTACACAGAGGGGCTGGGCAGCATGCAAGAGAAAAACCCAGCCTTTCGTTTTGGTCCTCTCATGGCAACTGTCCCGCGTGCATCCTCGCGCACCTTTTGGCTACCCAAAAGGGAGCCCACTCTCTCCGTCTCTCCCAAGTCGCCACCCTCGGTGCCTTAATTCTTCCAGTGCAACACATTCGTCGGCTACAGGGCACTGTTCTGGTGGGGGCGCAGTCATCACCTCTCCTGGCCTCGAGAGAGACAGTGGCGACTCTAGAGGGGTGAAGGAGAGAGAGAGGCATCCGCCGTGGTGGTCTAGTGGCTAAGGTACTCGGCGGCTGACCCGCAGGTCGCGGGATCGAATCCCGGCTGCGGCGGCTGCATTTCCGATGGATGCGGGAATGCTGTAGGCCCATGTGCTCAGATTTGCGTGCGCGTTAAAGAACCCCCCAGGTGGTCGAAATTTCCGGAGCCCTCGACTACGGCGTCTCTCATAATCATAAGGTGGTTTCGGGACGTTAAACCCCACATATTGTTACAAGACTACATCACGTTGAAGAAGCAAGACAGATAGCGAGAAAGACGACCTAATTCTGGGATGTGGGGCGCGCTCTCGCTTGCCATCTCGGCTTAGGCTTGGTGTCATGCAAATATATCTCAACTGTCACCTCGTTTTTCTGTGTGCCTTCCCGTATCATAATCAAGAGAGAGAGGCAAAGAAACGCGATGTTACAACACCACCTGTTTCTAGTTATTTTTGCTTTTCAAATATTGAAACCTGAAGTAAGCGTGTGTGCGTGCGTATGTCGTGGAAAACTGTAACAAAAGCTTCACAGCTATCTCTTAAGGAAGGGAAAACACAATGGCGCTCCGCCGTAAAGCAACAAATGTTATGCAAATATGCATGCCGAAAAATGGCAGCATATCTACGGAGTGAATAATGGATAGTGGGGCGAAGCATCCGGCCGTCCATTCGTTCTTGCTTCCGTCCATCCATGTGTGTGTCAGTCTGGCTGCCCGTGCGTCCATCCGCTCGTCCGTGGGTGTATCTGTTCGTGCGTCCGCACGTTCATCTGTGCGTCCGTCCTGCTTTCGTCCATGCATCCGCTCCTGCGTCCGTCCATGCGTCCATCCGTGCGTCCGTCCATGCATCTGTCTGTGTGTCCGTTCGTCCACCTATTCAACACTCCAAGTACCACCATCTCGCATATTTTCATCATATATTCCTCTTTTAGAAGCACCGCCATTCAGCGGACACTCCAAGGACTGAACGAGAGGAGGCACACGCACACTTTCTTACGGCTTGCGCTTCGTGTCTACTTCCCACCTTTAACCACCTCGAGTTCATGGTATATACTAGTTCACTGTATTCATGGCACTGCGGCCCAACGCTCACTAAATCTTTCTAAAACCTAGGAGGTTACGTCCAGCGAGTATAACGTAGCAACCCTTTGTCTTCTGTGCGTTGTTGAACAATAAAAAAATTCGCAGCGTGCGTGTTAACTAAAAACCAAATTCTCCTTTCTCTCATTCCCCATTAGCAGCCATTGGCATGCACATTGAGCACTATTTTTTATTGTTCAACAACGCGCACAAGAAATCTCTCACTGGCACCACCTTGGAGGTCAAAATGTTATACTTGTTACATACTACAACGGCTACGAGAGCCGAACGGGTGCCGCTATAAGGAGCTTCGCCCCTAAAAAGTGGTTAACGATTTAGAGTACTCGGTACCCTACGAGGGGAGAGCTGAAAGCCGTCCCTTTTTCATTGATTTAAAACTCTGTATTGATTACAACTACCTATGATGTGTATGGCGACCCACTAAAATCTGCTCAGTTCCGACCACAACAGTAGGACAGGGTTACTTTGCCCTCACGCAAACGCCACTCGTCTCAATTACGACCATACATCGATGCTGAAGAGGCAGGTAACTTCCCGTCGCAAAGCGCTGCGCCTCTTATTGCCACTATAGGCAACAATGAAACTCTACTTAGTGTCCGTTCATATACTGGGTGTGCACTGATCAAATCGAAATTCGAGGTCATTGCTATTATTCAAGGAATGAAGGGACACGAAGACATTACGAACAAGAATATAAATGTGGAATCGAATAAAAAAAATCGTGCCATTTTCGGCAACTATACACGCCACACTCCGACAGATCGGCCAGGTAGTGTTCCCGCCCGCCAAACTCGCACGAGGGACGGGGCCAGTCTTCAGCCGCATTTCTTCGAGCCACGAATCTCTTGGCAGATGAGTTTGACGACGAGGAAGGCGCCCGAACCGCATCTTCCTCTGACGTCGCCCAGGTGGACGTTGAAGAGCATCCAGGCGACCCGGCGTCGTACGGAGCCGTACTTCCTGCGGGCCTTGATGAACTGCGTGGCGAGAAGCGCGATAACATGGTAATAAGGGCTGCAGCGCGAGCACGAATCTGCTAGAAGAAACAGACGTAAGTCGAGGCACGGAAAGCACGTTAGCCAAAGCATCTTTAAGCGGACCAATCTTACCTATTTTACCTGATTTTGCCTACGTAACAGCACTCAGATATAGAAAGGCTTGTTTGTACAAAGAAATAGGAAAATTATCATTGCATAAAGTCAGAGACTTCGTACATCTAAGATATTGCTAGAACAAACAGTGGTGTGTATCTCGACAGTTGAAACTACAATCACCAGATTACGGTGCAGAATTCCGCATCTGCATTACTACCTACATAAAGCTGGACTAACAGCATCTCCGTTGTGTCTCTTTTGCAAGGAATCGGAATCAGTAGATAATTTCTTTTTATCCTGTAAACGTTATGCTTATCAAAGGAAAAGATACCTGGTCGAACCAATTGAGAAGCTAGGTTTAAAAAGAAACGTGGAACTACTTTTATCCTTCGGAGGGATTACATTAGGTTATAGCCACAGGGAGGTTTTCTCTGCTGTGTGCGAGTACATAAGGGCAACAAAGAGATTACCCTGTTAGCCTATTGTTATTATTTATGGCTACGAGACTACCTGAATTCCTGACTGAACACTCCTGATGATCCTGCCACCCGGTTCTTGGCCGATCCCCCTTTGTGGGCGAGTGCCAACAAAGCCGAAGGTTCATCATCATCATCATCATCATCATCATCATCATCATCTGCATCATCATCAAAGAGGACAACACGAGTGCTGACTACCAACTGAATTTATTATTCGCAGCACACATGATAATATATACAACAGGCAACCTTTTAACAGCAAACGTGAGCAACGTGACGTATTCTGGGGAATGGTCTGGGGAATGGTCTAGGGAATGGTCTGACCACCGAGCGCGATAAGCCGTGCGCTCGGTGGTCATTCCCGACGACGTTTCGACATGAAAACGTGAAACGGCTCGTTGATTTTACGCGTGCACTCTCTCTAAAAAAAAAAAGAATCGAATATTTGGGGGGCGTTTCTGCCACGCAACAATAATAATCTCTTTCGCGTGCTTTCCTGCACGTTATCGCCACGGTTCCTGTAGTTGGCGATCACAAACGGCGCCGTGTGCTTATCAGTGTGACATAGCATTCTTAACAGAAAAGTGGCCACCGCTGGTTTTTTATTTTTATTTTTCAAAATTTTATTGAATACTGTAGACCAAAAACTGGTCCAAGCGGGACATGTACAAGAGGCAGTATGCAAATACAAACACACATGTGATAACATAGGAACATGTCATGAGAAATAGAATACGAAACCTGTACTAACAGAACGCATAAAAGCTAACATGGCAAAATGTTACATAAAATAGAAACAGAGCACAAATAAACAGTGCCTATTTTAGCTCTAAACAACAGAAAGTTGGCCGAGATCAGTCAGGCAGTTCCACTCTGACACAGTACGCGGAAGAAAGGAAAATTTGAATGTGTTGGTTCTGGCAAAATACGGGTTTGAAGAATGGGCGTGATGATGAAGTGTGTGCATAATGGAAAGAGGAGATACGTATGTGCACGTGGGTCAAGGGCTAACTTGTGGTTAACTAGCACATGTAGAAAGTTAAGGCGGTTTTCTTTTTTCGTCGTAATGAAAGTGTTTCAATGTTGTTAGCAGTCATGAGTTCAGTCGGTGAGTCCGTAAGTTTGAACTTTGAATAAGCAAACCTAAAAGCCTTTCTTTGTATATACATATACTGCTTCAAGTTTCTTAATGTTAGATTTAGTAAAGCAATCCCATACAACACAAAAGTATTCTAGTTTTGGTCTCATGTGCGTAACATAACTAAGTAGTTTTATGTTGGAAGGAAAATTTCCAAGTTTATATTTTAGAAAACACAGCTTACGGAAGGCAGAAGAACATACCTTATCTATGTGAGTGCCCCAAGACGGCTCATTAGTCATTGTCGCGCCTAGATAATTGTAGCTTTTTACCTGTTGTAGCAATGATGAGCCGAGGTAATAGGTACAATGAAGGAGTGTTTTTTAACGAGTCATGCAAAGATAAACAGTTTGTTGTGCGTTCAATGCCATACCATCGTCATTACACCAGACTAGTATCTCATTAAGACATAGGTCCAAGTTCACTTGATCATTAAAACAAGTAATTTCACGAAAGAGCACAGAATCATTCGCGAATAATCTGATTTGAGTTCCTGGTAGTACTGTGTTTACAATGTCGTTTACATAAATTAAAATAACAGCGGCCCCAGAACAGTACCCTGCACAGTATTTCGCACACTAAGGGTGGTCACACCGCACACCGGATTAAGCTGGATCATAAGAAGCTTCGCATATAAAAAATCATGTGCATATCAAGGCTGGCGATACCGAAAGTATGAGCGTTTATTTATGATGCGGGCTTTGAGATGAACCAAAAGAAAGATGGACTGCTTTCGTATCGAACCCCGACGGCGGCAGCTGCATTTTCGATGGAGGCGAAAAAGCTGTAGGCCCGTGTGCTCAGATTTAGCAACCCCAGGTGGTATGAATTTCCGGAGCCCTCCACTAAGGCGTCTCTCATAATCGTACGGCGGTTTTAAGACGTTGTACCTCACCTATGAGAAAAAAAAGATTAACTACAAAACGCGGCCGGTGCTTCACTCTCAGCCTGAGATGTGGCTGTAAAGAAGGCAGCCTATATCTTGCCTTCCTCGAAGTTAGTGCTGATAAGAAGCATCAAAAGCGATTTAAAATCAGAGCGAGGATCAGGAATGCTGCCATGTTGCCGGAAATCGTCATGCTCACTTCTGAGCGACAAACTTTTGTATTTTTCGCGGGCTCCCCTGAAATCCGTAGCGTTACCACCGACAGTAACGGGTGGACCTCCTCGACAGCAGATCCTCTTGCTCGTCGCTCGAAAATCACGTGCATGTGGTTGGGCCTGGACTCATCAATGACCTGCACCTAAATCCAAGTTGGTGGGCTCGGACCTCATCGATGAAAAGTGTAATTTTTCGTTCGCTTCAATAGAGGTACAGAACCATTAGCACCACAATTAAGAAGAACAGCTAAAAATGTCCCCTATGCTTGTCTTGGCTTGACTGCTAGTTACTTTTATAGTTACGCCGAACGAAGAAGCCAGCGCCTCGAACAATCATCCTTCGTTCATGCTACGTTTGAGTGTTTTGTAGAGTACTCACCTTGTCTCGGCAGCTGGTGAAGTACTCCGCGAAGGCGACGTACTTCCGAGTGTCGCCATCCAGAAACGTGCCGTACAGAACGTACGGCTCATCGAGGAATTGGTCGCCGGAGTCTGTGCGGTTCCTCTTGCCGCAGATCTGCAGACAAAGACACAGAAGCAGCCTATAAATATACAAGCGACTGGGATGGATGGACGAAAAACTTTACTGATGTCCTGAAAAGATTTCGTTCTTGTTCTATACGGGGAGGATCGCATGACTGCTACTACGTAGAGACGAGGAGGCCTATAGCATCACCGCCGCGTCATGGGCCTTTTGGATAGCTTCATTTGTTGTTAGAAGACTGAGCTCCTGAACATGAAATGAAAGTCATACATGGCCTCCGTGGCGCATAAGCGTTCTTGTCCCTCTCACCACCTCCTTTGTTACCCCCCTCAGCCTCATGTCCTTTTCCAATCCCATACTACATGACCCATGCATATCGTTTTTTTCTGAAGCAGTGTCAAATACTGACCTAATTCTGTCATAGAATACTTGCGTTTCACACAGGTGAGGAGTATTTTATTGCCGAACCAAACCAAGAATCTTTTATGCTGCCCTATGAGCTGCTCAACGTTTCCCGGTGATGGCAACCGGCATAACGAGTGACTTGACAGCTCCGCCGCAAAGGAAGATACCTTTCAACGTGGAGTCGTCTCGAGCAAATGCATAAGCGACCCCTGTGAGTGTTTTAACATCGAACGTCACGCACGATTTCGACTCACCGCATCACGACTCGTGATGCCGAAGTCTTTGCATTTCGCGTAGGCGGCGTCGCGTGGGCTGACGGCTTCGCTCTCGAGGACGTAGAGCAAGGTCCCCATCTCGAACGAGAGCCCCACCAACGTCTTGCCGCTGGCGTACTTCGCGTTGGAGCGCACTAACGGCCAGTGGGTCTCCTGCAAGATGCGTTGCGTGTGCACAATGAACCGCTTATTCAATCGTTCTCCTGATGACTTTCAGTACGGGACTTTATTGCACCAAGAATAAACTACCGCAAAACTTTTCTCGAATGTGCCAGCATCGTGATCATTATGAGCCTGACTACGCCCACTACAGGACAAAGGCCCCTTCCGTCTTCCCCTAGTCATCCCGGTCGTGTGCTTGCTGTTGCCACGTTATACTATAGCAATCTCATATGCCCACTTAATTTCTATTCTGTCCCTCGCGCCTTCTCTTGCAAACCAAACGCGTGAGGGGAGGACATAAAGGCAGGTGGCCAGATGAGATTAGACGAGTCCATCTAGGACAAGCGAAATCAGTGAAATGGCACCCCTTATATAGCACCCCGCAACACTTTTACAAGCAGCCGTCGAATGCCTTCATTAGAGGTGTTGATTGTTTCGAGACACGACAACCGCAAAATATTTTTAGAATCCGTCTCTATCTCTTCTCGCGTACGGACGGGTGCGCTGGAAGCATATGAGTATCAGCTATAAGGCAAAGGGGGAAAGGGGCGTGAACCCCCCTTGGCCTGAGTAAGATTAAGAGGGCTGCGCCCCTCCCCCCGCTTTCGACAGTGGTCAATGTTGGCTGCGCGCAGTGGAAACCAATAACTGAGGTGAAGTTTTCCTTCACCACATTACTCACTCAGTTACAAGGGAAAAAAAAATGTTATGAGGGAATGTTGAGTACCACGAAAATTTTCCAGCAGTTCCCCTGGGAGGATTTTTTCTTGCAGGTTTTTTGAAGTGCGGACCACTTTTGTGACGCTCTCGTGCCTTGCGCTGTAGCAGTGCAGAGCAGGCTAGCACTGAGCAGGGGCCCTATACCAATACATCAGTTGAAGCATGCTTTTATTTTATGTCTGGCCGATGCAGTTACTGATGGAAGCGAGCAAGTTTTTTTAATGCACCGGTCAAAGCACTTGCTGCTTTTGGAAAATCATTTCCTTTCACCGAAAAGGAATATCATCACCGCTGCTCTGTCGAAGCTGTTGTGAGCCGATGAGTGTAACGAATCTTTGTTAATGTTTTGGTACTGTCGTACTGAAAGCCCGCCCCCCAAAATATTTCATTTTAGTGGAAATATTTATTTCCACTCACGAAAGAGGCAGCTACAGTAGTGAAGAAAGAAGCTACGTCACGCGGGCCTTATGACATTGAGCACTTTTTTTTCTTTGAATACAGGGCCTTTTCTTCGAATGAGTTTGACAGCGAGTGCGTCCACAAGCACGTGGCGGTCTCTTGCGGAGGTTATGGCGACTATGGAGCTCACGATGCTCAAATCAGGCAATGTCAGTGAACTTGGGTATAAGATGCGTTAATGGCATCATTTGCAGAAAGAGGGGACGATTTCTAGCCGACTTTCAGTATTGTAACGGATGTACGCGGGTCTCTGAAGGGAGAAGAGGAAGAGTCGAAGACCCAGCGCTTCGACTATGTGACTGTGTCGTTGGGAGAGCCGGAATGGTCTCCTCCTGCTTCTATGTATAGTTTCACCTCATCTGCAAACAATCCCATTCCTTCGTAACAATAATAATTGAAAATTCAAGGCAACGTGCTGCTCTATAATTTTGGGCTCGTGAACCTCGAATACCCGGACCGGCAGCGTTTGTGACCAAGCTGGGAGGGATGGCTCAGGGTAAAAAAAGTTCCCGTTGCGGTTGTTGTTCGCGATTGGGGCTCGCTGCGTAGTATTAGCGTACGACGGAGCGCAACGCCGCCGCAAGGCGTCGCCATGCGGCTATAGAGGCATTTATACAAACGCCGCTCTAGATTCATGTGTGTCATAGAGTTTCATACAATATATTATTGTATGAAACGCTATGATATGGGCCATTGGTCAATAGCAGGCTATCTGCTCTTCAACGTTGAACAGCAGATAGACCGCTTTTGACCAATGACCCATATCAATGGCCGTCATCTGCTGCTCAACGTTGAACAGCAGATGATGGCAGCCCCAAAAAAAAGTGGACACAGGTCTTTGAACGAAAAGAGAACGCCTGAGAAAATTTGAACTTCACGCTGTGCTTCGAAATTCTCTTTGTCGTGCACGACTGCAAGATTTGGTAGAAATGTTTGGAGCAGTGTCTGCTATCCGCAGGTTGCGTTTTCTCACCAAGGCATGGTCCATCTAATACCCGTGCCACATGGGAACAGGAAAGGACACTCGGTAGTGAAGGCATTCAGTTCCCGAATGCCATTTTTTGGGGGGGCGGAGTCGCTACACTTCTAAAATGAATGACCTTTGACTCGGATGATGTCGATCGCACCATCTTTTGTAATAGAAGAATAAACGTGCGTTTACAAGCTACATATACCTCTGAGAAGAAATAAATGCAGAATTAAGCATATTACACTGCCGTTAAATTTAGTTCAGTACTTTGTTTCACGGCGTTACTACCAACCGTGTAGCAACCTAAGCCAAAGCTAGTCAGATCCGCAGCGTAAAAAAAAAATGGCACCTGTCGAATTAGTTTTTACAGCGTCTACAAGCTGAAGATAAGTTTTTAAGCACTTGTTTTAAGTTGTTAGTGTTAATAAAAGAAGCAAAAAGTTTCCTTTCAGCCCAATACAATGTCGTTTTACACAATTACTTCATCAGCTGTGCCGTCGAGAGTACGCATTTCTCAGTCGAATGAGTTCTGGCGATGGCTTTAGGTGACGAATGGCATTTGGGGAATGCCATTTCATTCGTCCGTGTGGCAGCGCACGAACGGCAATAAATCTGAAGGCATTAGGAGGTAAATGCCATTTTCTTTGCCCGTGTGGCACGGGTATTGGAGACACTGTATCGTATATATAGTCTTGGAGGCGCAGGCTATGAAGAGCCGAAGCTAACGAATTCGGCAGGTCAGTTGAAGGGTCATGCAGTTTCAGGTTACGCGACTTCCGTGTTCCTACTGCAGAGTGAAGTCATGCGCGATGCATGACACACGAGAGGTGGACACTTACGAGACTAGGGAAATCGGGTGACTGGGAGCTGAGCACGTTCGGCGGCACGGCGGAGCAGTTGTCGGTGCTTTCCATCGTGCTAACCGAGGATATGGCGATCACCGCATCGGCGTTGAAGGTGCTGCAACGATAGAAGGTCCGGGGAGGGCCGGGATATAACACCAAGTGTTTGAAGCGCCTGCTCTGTAGCTACGATACATCCCGCCACCTGCCAAATCTAATCGTCCTATTTAGCTGACGCTTGGGCGCAATCACTCCAGCAATCACTTCAGAGTAGCATTGAAGCAAGCAACACTGCTATTATTATATGAGTTGTACTTGGACCGAACGCAGATATACACTGATGGGTCGGTCTTGTCCAGCAGCTCATCAGGTGCCGCTATAATTCCGACTGCAGCAATGACAATCAAATTTAAGTTGTCGCATACGACAATCTAAATGTATAGTGAATGTGTAGGATGGCCACTACGGACGCCCCTGCGGCGTCCGTAGTAGCCATTACTAGTACTAGGAGTACTCACTAGATGGTGCTGCGGCGCTTGGGCGGACTATTACGGAGTATTACGGCTAGGTGGCGTTAGCCGCCGCCCGATCTAAAGGGTACAGCCACATCAATCCATCCATCCATGCATAAGAACGACCGGACAGATAGACCTACAATTCATGGTTTGCCGATAGCTTACGAAATTCATGGCCGTGGTTCGAAGCCGTTATTAAGACCCGATACGGCGCAACTCTTCGAAACGCTGGGAATACGTCAGCGCCGGGGATCGAAGCAGCACTCGTGCTGTTTGGCAATGCAACGCGACGTAGGCGATGAGAGCACGGTACCTACGAGGGTCTACTAGTGTCTGCAAAGACAGCAGTGGCGCGACAGCACCCTTCTGATGCATCGTTGGGTAGCGCACAACGCAAAAAAAGCACGAAGTAGTTCTACCGGGGTGGTATATAGAACACCTCGCGCATGCGGCGGTGTCTTCCATCGGACCGGCGCGTTAATATCGGGCTACGCGATCTCGATAATGCCTCGAAAGGGTGGCGTGTCATCTCATCTCGCCAGCCATTGTCCTGGGTGAACGACTTCATTTAGCACTAACCTCGATTACGCACCGTTAATTATCAACGCACGCGTGAGATTGGCAGACGCGTGCGACGCGGTGAAAGTGTGATAGCAATCGTGTAGGTATAAGCCGTTGGTGGCCCTATCGAAACGAGAGATCTTTGGGCTGATCGATCGCAAGTTCGTGTTTGGTTTACGCTTTCTGTACGTCTGCGAATTTTTCAAACTAAATCTTTCAGTTAGACTAGCGCTTGTCCCGTCTTTTTCCTTCGTGTTTTCTCCCCTTATGTGCCACCCAACGATGAACAGGTTCCAACTCGGTCACCTTGCAGTACTACTACACGCTTCCGATCAGTGTGCAGTTTTTATCCAAGCGACGTAGCCCATCCCCGTCCAGGCGCCCCTTCATGTTCCCTCACCCGACGAAGAGCAGCCAGTGCGTCTCATCCCTGCTTGAACCGGGCCCGTATACGCAGCCTTTGCAGTCCCTTGCGAGCACAACATATGAAGAGCGGGCAGTGCATTCTATTTGATTTTATGAGGTACTACCGACAGCGAAGGCAAAAATATGCCTCGAGCGTACACAGAAATGCTGCCAAAAAGAAGGTTCCGACTGATCAGGACTGCGTCTACGCGCCAACTCGACCATATCGCTGTGTTCATGCACAAACACGTATTTTGTTCAGTTCTTCGGCGTGTCAAGGCTTACTTGACGACATTCCTTATTATCTGCTTGTACTCGCGGTCGAAACCACCCGACTTGTAGTTGAGCGAACCAATCGCGAATCACGGTCTTCCTATTGGGGTCATTGCTTTGTATTTCCTTGAGTGCCTGTAATGAAAAAAGAAACACGTGTATTTCTTACGTTGATTGTGCAGTTGTATACAAGTAAATTACTTTTTAATTATCATTGCGTATTATATTCACTACTTCATTCGTTTATTTCACTGTGAATCAGCTTTTACAAAAAGAAAATTTCGTAGGTTTTTAAGTTAAATTGTCCATTGTATATAATGTGCGCGTGGCAGACCCAGTGCATTCTGGGGAACACACATCATGGGAAAGGAGTCAACGAAGTATCGGCTTATGTCGTATATTTTTCATCGATGCAAGCGTTATGAAATCGTCTGACGTCATCGTGTAAACTGGGTAGTGCGCATATGGTGCGCTTACCAGCCTCGCCAAGTACATAAGTGATCGAAGGCTAGCGCGTGATCTGACGTGGCGTCGGCACTCATATTAAAGCAAAGACGTTAGGTTTTAACGCAACGAACTTGCTTATATTGCAGGCATCTATTATGCGCTTCATCCTCATCTAGACAGCAGTCAATCATCATCACCTGTTCTGGGTGACAGTCGCCATCGTCTTTGAACGTGCGCTTCATCTTCGGGTCCGTTGCGCTTGTTCGTTCTCAAGTTCACGGCCAATAAACCTCGTTACAACCGAGTCATCATACGCATAATAGATGCGTGCAATATTTACCCATGATAAATGAGTCCTTCAGGTAATAAAGTCACGTGACTCAGTTCGCAATGATTGAGAACGGTAACCCGCTCACTGGGTGTAAGAAATGGCCCCGCCGCGGTGGTCTCGTGACTAAGGTACTCGTCTGCTGACCCGCATGATCACGGGTTCGAATCCCGGCTGCAGCGGCTGCATTTCCGATGGAGGCGGAAATGTTGTAGGCCCCTGTTCTCATATTTGAGTGCAGCGTTAAAGAACCCCAAGTGGTCGGAAATCTACGGAGCCCTCCACTACGGCATTCTCATAATCATATGGTGGTTTTGGGACGTTAAACCCCACATATCAATCAATCGAATCGAATCAATCAATCAATCAATCAATCAATCAATTAATGGGTGTAAGAAATGTTGCTTGGTCCAGTGCTGCGCAACTTATCGAGCTTGATCAATTCGTATAGTTGTGATAGCAATCGGTTATAATGACATAGTTCCGGCTGCTTGGCTGCTCACGCTGAAGGACCCGTGTTCGATCCCTATCCATAGGTGGCCGCATTTCTAAGCAGGCGAAATTACACTCTAAAATAAAGATAAGGTGAATAGGGGCGTCCTTTTTTCCCACAATAATAAATGTAATCAGGCTTGCGTACGCTTTCCATTCTTGAAAACTCGGCGCTGGCCACTTTCCTATCGAGCCTGCTATGTAACTCGTTGTCCGAGGTATAGCGCATCCAGGACGGGACAGAGAGAAGACACACAGAACACATACACGGCGCTAACTCTCAACAATGCGGTTTAATCCGAGAAACAGCAATACTTATACCAAAACATGGCGCGTCACAACCACGAGCTAGAACCAGAAAATTGTGATCTACTGCAACTCATAAGACATCCAAATAATGTGATTCTTTAAATAATAATGATACCGATGGCTTGCTTATATATGCGTCCCCAAACTTAGCAATGAATTTCGCTTCTATAATGAGCCTTGTCATTTAGTTAGCGCTTCTTTCGATTATGCTGGTGCGATTAAAGAGGGGTTGGCACCCGCATTCTTTGCAGTGAATTACAAGAAAACCCTCAGGCTGTGCCTTGGCCACGTTATTATTGTGTTCGTTCAGCCTATCATTGATGCATCTGCCGGTTTCGCCTATATAGCTTGCATCACACGTTAATGAGATCCGGTAGATGACTCCTGTGATGCACGCGACAAACCTAATACGGTGATTCTTTTCGCACAGACCTTTCTCTGGGCGCTCTGGTTTCGTCTTTCGGCAAAGACTGTTTAGCTTGATGGGTGCCGAGAAAACTACTCGAACGTTGCAAATGTTCTCCTAATTTCTTCAGGTTATGTGAAACACCATGAATATATGGGATTACAGCTAATCCTTTCCTTGCAGCACGCGTTTTCACGGCTCCGTCGGAGCGGATTTGCCATAGAAAGCTTTCCGCGACAGAAGTCAGGACGTGTTGTGGGTAACCCGAGTCAGCTAAACGTTTTGTTTGCTCCCTCATGCTTAAAGGCAAACAATGCTGGCAGGACTTCTTCAAGGTGTTAGTAACGCACATCTTAACACTCTCTCGCTTGACGAGCTTGCAGTGCGCCGAGTATATGGTAGTATAGGTTTGTTAGCACGAGGGTGATAATACCAGCATGTCTGATCATCATTGAAAACAAATCGGGCATCTAAAAACCGAATCACATTGTCACACGGCATTTCAAAGGACACTTTGAGGGGTTCAAGGCTCTTTTGAACAGCGACTTGGATGCTGGAACACACTTCCTCAAACTGTTCGGTTGAGCTGTCAACAAATAAAATCGTCTACAAAATGAAAAACTTTAAGAACATTTGACCCTTGTAGTACATCGTTGAGGTCTCTGTCTAACTTAGCTAAGTACAAATTGCTTAAAACCGGAGCGAGACAGGATCCAATACACACACCATTATTCTGCAGATATGCTGCCCCCTTCCAAGTAATAAAAGTAGACGACAGGTAAAAACTAAAAAGCTCAATAAAGCTCTCTGCTGAAACACCTACTTCGTTCTGAAATTGGACAGTTCCAAATTCTTCAATGGATTCGTGAATGCACGTCATTACTTGAAGGTGGGGCAGTGAGTAATAAAGGTCCTTTATATCTGCCGAGAAAGCTAGTATTCCTTTATCAGCATGCTGACCAACAAATTCTAATATCTGTTCACAATTTACAACAACAAAAAAAGGGTCGTTGATGGGAAGAATGTTAAGCTTATCCATTAAAAAGGATGCCATGCACTTTTGCCAAGTACCCCTTTCTGATATGATAACCCTTAACGGGACGTCGACTTTGTGTGTCTTCGTGCTAAAAAACACGTCGACGCTAAGCTTCTTTGTCTTTTCAACGCTTTTTTTGCAAGCCTGTTAAGTTCATGTGCTAGCTTGCATAACCTAATAGCCTTTGCTCGAACCTTCTTGAGCGAAACACTAGAATGTTCGCTGAAAACTGATTTGATGGCGTCACTTGCCTTTTTGTCAAATGAAAGGACGGTAAAACCACCTTCCTTGTCTGTGGGAACGACACATAACGAATTCTCACGTAAAAAAAAAAAAAAATGACAGCGCGATTAACGGGAAGTTTAGAACCAGAAGGTTTACAACGCGTTAACACATCCACGCCCGCGGAATTCATTCTAGAAGCTTCGTAACGCTGATAACGAGCATGTCGTTCGCGAAATGAAAGTGTCGGGTGCGCGGTGCAAGGAAAAGAACGCAATATGGATGAAGATTATCGTTGTGGGGCAAAAAGATGCCCTTTTTAATCGGTCTTTTCTTAGAGTGTACAGATGCCCGTGTTCTGTGCAAGGTCAGCGCGCAAAAAGACACCAAATGGTCGTAATTTCCGGAGGCGTCCACTAAAAGCGTTCACCGTGATCAAAACGTCGTGTTGGTATGTATAATAATAATAATAATAATAATAATAATAATAATAATAATAATAATATAATAATAATAATAATAATAATAATAATATAATAATAAATAATAATAATAATAATAAATAATAATAATAATAATAATAATTACCATCATTAACGTACAGTGGTAATTTTTAGGAATTTTTCTAAATAATAAGTAAGGAAGGAAGCTATCACTGGCATTGGGCATCCCCTCCCCAAATTTCCAATTGTTTGCGTGTATATGTACACAAACACCTACAAAAACGCTGGCATCAGCATATATATTATGCGGTTTACCCAACGTCTTTCCCGTGGAAACTTTCTGGCTACGCCCGTGGAAGTTGTAATTTAGACATCCGGTATCTATACTTGTAAAATCGATATCGACATGATATATTTACCAGAAATTAGTCAAGGCATTCACTCTATCACAGTGATGTATTGTGGAGCGAGTCGTACCACACAGCCGCCCTCACTCACTTTTAAAACTGGCTTCATGGCTTGCACAGTGGCGTGCAGTTCATCGGGCTCCGTGATTACGTTGAGCAAGCCGTAGTGCTCCATTCTTTGCTGGGCCAATCGCTGGAGTTCCGGCAGGGCTGAGTATATCTTCACTCGGGAAATGTACCTGCAACCGAACGAGGACTGGATGTGTAAACGGGAAAAAAAAAAATTGGCCCGAATCTACAAGTTACACTGTAAATGTCGTCGCAAGACGATATAGTCTTGCGTCCGGAGAGAGTGAACAAAACGTTTATTCGATGTTCTGCGCAACAAAATCGGTGAATGGTATTCTGCAGGCGCTGCGTTGAAGTGCCTCGAGCGTGTGGCGGAGGCGAACGAGCGCATCTAGGCATGTTAGACACAAGTGCCATCTGGCAGCTATCTTCGAAAACGAAGGCGTGCAGCCTGTGGAGAAAGATGCGCGCCAGTCTCGGAGGTGTTAAGTTGTAGAACGCAAAGCGACGGGCAGGTGCCACCACCGTGACGTCGTAGCAAAGCGTTGGAAACACCTTTTTGAGCATCGCGTTGCACTGTCAGCGCAGCGCGATTAAGCGCTACATACCTTAGAGTTACCTGTGTGTGCCTCTTCTAGTATAAAGGCAGACATATAAAACATCGAAGCGTTGTTGTGGTTTCAGATATGCGCAATAATTGTTTTTTAATTGAAAATCGCAGAATTACGAACGCCAAACCCTGGTGGGCACTGCGGATGGGGCTGGCCGTTTGGGGCCGTTTGAGGTATCGTTAGGGTGAACAAACAAAGAAATGTACAGACAGACAGAAAGACCAAAATTTTTCCGCCGAAGGTCCCCAAGAAGTACTATAGTCTTTAAAAAGTGTAGCGTTGCCTTATCTTGCTATGCCAGGCTATACTTGGCGTGAGCTAAGGAAAACCGACCAAACTCTTGTTTTTACCGGCGCAAAGTATTTCATGTGTCACAGTCTCACACACACGCCGCACACATATCCAAACTGAGGCTTACGAAGTCCGTCTTGAAGGTGTGAGTCGCACTGGGCTTTCGCCGAGTTCCAACGTACGATCAGTAGAGAGTTTTAGAACTGCGTAGCTGCGTACGTGGCGGCGTTGCGTACGCAAGGACGCCACGTTCTGCGTAGTGCGCATGCGCAGACGCAACGCGCACGTATCGCATTACGTACGCAGCCG
>WOVY01015070.1:0-15215 GCA_013436015.1 Rhipicephalus annulatus
TGTGAAACTAGCTAACGTTGCATATACTTCTTTAAGCAATCGAATTAGTGCTAAGTCTAATCATCTCCTGGCCAAGGGCATAGCCCTTGGTCAGCCTCCTTGCCGAATGATGAATTGCCATTGGAATATTTTTTCCGCAGTGGTGTTGGAAGCATCCCTGTTGCGCTGGTGCCCTCGAGTGGTGGATTTATTAGGCTCAACAACCCGAAGGGCGATCCAGGTAGGGTTTGCAGGCCATGACGCCGCACTTTCAGATGATAAGTGATGTTCGTCAGTTCGGAAGAGGTGGTTTGGTATTGCAGATCGTCAGATCCTTCGTGCGTTTCTGACATCCTAAAATGCAAGACATTTGCTTCGGTCCCGGTAAGTGCATTTATCCCGCCTCATTTAGCGTGCACTAAGGGAATTGTACGAGGAGTCGACTCTACATTAACGCCCGCTGAGACTCTGGAAAAGCTGTCTGATGCTGGGGTCATAGCTGTGTACCGATGCAAACCGATTAGTTAACGGTGAGAAAGTCCCCACTGAGTCAGTTATTGCTACCTTTGCCGGCACTTCCTGTCCATCCGAGTTGAAAATATGGCCGCTCATTTTCAGAGTCGAACGTCTCGCTTCTCGTCCTCTCCAATGTCAAAACTGTTGGCGTTTTGGTCACAGTGCAGGGGGTTGTAAATCAAATTCACGTTGCCGCATCTGTGGCGATACCCACCCATCGAAGGAGTTGCATCGCCGAAACCGAAAAAGTGCTGCCTCTGTGCAGGAAATCACGCGGCCGATTATCTGAACTGCACCGCAAGGTCTAATGAAACGCAACTTCTAGAAATCATGGACAGACGTCGTTGCTCGCGGCGAGAAGCAATAACAGTTGTGAAGGACAGATCCTTTGGATATGCCGGAGTCGCGTCGAGGCACGAACAACTGAGTGAGACGAAGATTCTTAATCTTATTGAGGCTGCAGTAGAAAAGGCGATGTCCGAAAGCGCTGGAACACATAGTTACGAAGCGTGAGTGGAGTTGCATCTCTCAAGTGTTTTGCTCACAGATGACCACAGCTGGGCTTCTGCATAGCAGTACCGATGGCCAAGTCGGCACCTTGTGCAGTGGAAGTTATACCGAATTTAGCCCCACAGCGACAATCCCGCGAGGAGAAAACCCCAATTTTGTCCTACCTTCTACGTCGACCCACGTGGAGGATCAGAATGAAATGGACGTATGCCAAGATTTCAGGCGTCAGAAGCGCACTGGATCTCCATTAAATCTCCTTGCCCAAACACGAAACCCAAAAAGGTCAGCGAAAATGCCAGTGCACTTTTTAAGGAGGGTATTTTAGAAGCTGCCGTTGCTGAAGTGTTTCGCTCGTCAACATAGATACCTTGAAAGTACTACAGTGGAATTGTAGGTCTTTGATTTCTGCTTCTACTGACTTACTTTGCTTAATTAATCAGTTATATCCGGATATAATCTTATTACAGGAAACCTGGCTTAACCCTGTTAAGAATTATCATTTAAACAATTTTAAGCATTTCGGTTAGACCGTCCATCACTAGGAGGTGGTCTAATTATACTAGTCTCGAATAAATTTTGCCGCACAGCGAGCATAGCTTTTCAGCTTATGTCCACAGACTGTGAAATTTTGGCAATAGACCTCTGTCTGCCCGGGCACCACCCTTTTTCACTTATAAACGCATATTTTCCAACGGGTTTGCATAATACTCAACAATTAGATACTGCCTTAGCTAATTGCAAGAATGATTTCATTCTGACTGGTGATTTCAACTCACATCATGTTTCATGGGGATTTCGAACAGACCATTCTGGTACTCTTCTATGGGATTGGATGATTAATAAAAATCTTACCTGCCTAAATGATAGACAGCCTACATTTATTCGCGGACGGACACGATCGGTATTAGATCTCACGATTTGCAGCCCAAGTGTTTCAATAAAGTCTTGGAAAACAATTGATTTCTCTTCAAACAGTGACCATCTTCCTGTATACTTTGAAATCTCATGTGCTGTGAAATCTATTGAAAGGACAGAGAAAACATTGATCAATTACAAAAAATTTAAAGATTGCTTGCGTTCCAACATTAGGGCAGTGTCCAGTGGTCAAAATGAAGACCTCGGCAGAAATCTCTGTTCTGCTTTAAAAATCTCCAAGAACACTTCAGAATTTGTAATTGCTTCGTCGTCATCCAAAAGTGCCCAACCTAGTAGATGGTGGAATGATGAGTGCACACGAGATTATAGAAGAAGAAAAGCTGCATGGAAAAGACTTATATGTAATCAGAGTCCAAAAAATTGGAAGGATTATCAGTTCATTGCGGCAACATTTAAACGCACTGTATCGCGAGCGAAAGAGCAATATGACCAAGAACATTTCGAGTACCTGTCTAAATCAAATAACAAACGTGCTTTATTCAACTCCTTCGTGGTAGGACGAAGACCCCTATACCAGGAAACGTTGACTCAGTAGTTTACACCTCACAGGAACTACAGGAATCATTGAATCAGTTGGCTAAAGAATTAGAAAACAGGTTCTCAACGCATCTCCCTAATTCGGCTTACACAACAACCATCTATGACTACACAGAAATATCGGCTTCCGAATTAAATCAGGCTATGGAAAGATTGCCAAATGCAGCACCAGGCCCCGATGGAATAACAAATACAATGCTAAAAATACTTCACAGGGAATATCCGAATGATCTGTTAGGTCTAGTCAATTATTCCCTTAGAAGAGCATGGATCCCTTCTGAATGGAAGATTGCGAAAATTATACCATTGCTTAAGAAACAGGGGGCAGGCTATAATTTAGACAACATAAGACCGATAGCTTTAACATCTAATGTAGTAAAACTTATTGAAAGGGTACTTCATGGTCGTATAATTAGGTTTATTAACGAGAAACAACTATTGAGTTCTTCCCAAATTGGCTTTAGATCTGGATATTCTATATGGCATGCACATGTAGATCTGGAAAGTCGTATTCATATTGCCCGTCACAAAAAGCACTTTGCGGCTTTAGTAACGTTAGACATATGTAAAGCATATGATAGTGTAGAGTATTCTATCTTGACTAATCAGTTATGGAGTCATGGACTTCCACCTTATATAGTAGCATGGGTGACGGAATTTTTAAATAGAAGAGAATTCTATTGTTATCAAGGCGGTTTCTCTTCCTGTAAGCACAAGCAAACCCGAGGTGTACCTCAGGGGTCAGTACTTTCCCCGGTTTTATTCAACATATTGCTTAGTACCATCCCCGTTCATCCAGAAGTGAAAACCTATGTTTATGCCGATGACATTGCTTTCTTTGCTATGGCACATGACTTCCACTGTCTCTACACTATCTTGCAAACATATCTTAATAAAATAGAACATTGGTTGGATGGATTGATGTTGAACCTGAATACCGGTAAATGTGCTATACTCGTTTTTTCCAATTAAAGATCCCGTGCACATATCTATTAATTACAAGCTTCAAGATATCCCACAAGTGCAATCATTGAAATATCTTGGAGTTATGTATAATGAGCATCTAAATTGGCGCCCTCACATTGAATACATCGCGACAAAAGCAGTACGCGCGATGGGCGTATTGCGGAGGTTGAGCAATTGTAGATCAGGTATGAGAAGAAAGGCACTTTTGATTATATATAAAATGTATGTCCGACCTGTCTTGGAGTTTGGCTGCATTCTTTTTTCTGGTGCGCCAGCCTACAAACTCCGGCCGCTCGTTCTGTTGGAAAGAGAGGCTTTACGGCTCTGCTTAGGACTTCCAAAGTATACTGCAAATGCAGTGTTATACCTTGAAGCACGAATACCAACCTTATTATGTCGCTTTAACATTCTTACTGTGCAGACCTTTTTACGACTATATGAAGCACCGTTTAACCCTGAACAAATTATTTTTATTTCCAATCCTGACCTTTTCTTCTCCGTGCATTGGCCCAGATTTACCAAACCACAAATAGTATTTGTTCAATCGTTACTTGAGCCCCTAAATGTACACGTTCGTGATCTGATTCCTTTAACTGAGCAACAAAATTCTGCAGAAATTGTTTACCATGATATCTTCCCAACTCACGCAAAGCTATTACCTACAGGCATTTTAAATGGTTTATTGCAGGACCATTTAAGTACTCTGCCAACAAATGTCATTATAGCAACGGACGCATCTCAATCACATGAAAAATCAGGCGTTGGAATATATTGCCCCGTACTTGATTGGTCATTTTCACTTCGCTTACCGGACTTTCTTCCTGTCTTTCTGGCTGAATTCATGGCAATAATGTTAGCTTTGCGAAAGGTAAATATTTCCATTCCAGTTGTAGCAGTCATAACTGATTCACTATCAGTGTGCTCTTCTCTGTCCGCATCTGGTCACTCACCTATATTGAAACTTTTTAAATCGTTGATCCCCTGTCATATCCGAAGTATTCATTTAATCTGGACACCAGGGCACAAAGGTTTGTTGTTAAACGAAATAGCTGATTCTCTTGCGAAGGCATCCCTTTCGACACCAATTATTCCTATTTTCCCTCATACAGTATACATTACGGTGGCGCGATTTCGCACACTTAAAATCAGGCAAAATTTATCTGACCCTGCACTGACGGCTTCTCCAGAGTACAAACACTTGTTATTTCCCTGGCGCAGTGAACTGACTAAATCAAGGATGATGGAAGTTGTCATCACGAAATTTCGTTGCCGCGTTACCTCCCTCAATTTTTACTTGCATAGATCAGGCATATTGAATTCCCCTATGTGCATTTACTGTAATCAAGAGGAAACGATCAGTCATTTTTTATTACATTGTCGCCGTTTCGATTTATTCAGGCAAAGCATACTAGCACCACCTCTTCAAAGACTGGGCTTGCAACTATCACAACCTGATCTTCTTTCATTTGGAGCCTCTACACTGGGTTTCAGCCACAGGGATGTTTTATTCGCCGTTCAAGAATACATCACTGCGACAAAACGATTTTCTTGCTAAATTGCTGTCTCACTATTTTTCTTTTTTTCCTGCAAACTTGATATCGGTATTTCAAATCAAATTAAGTTACAAAAAAAAATTGCAGGAATGACGCAATGCTGAAAGTTTAGGGCAAATTCACCTTATAATCGGCCAATCCCCTTCTTTGGGTACGAGCCATTTGCACAGGGAAACAACAACAACAACAACAAGAACAGCCGGCTGTCCGCTCCTGTGCTGTTCTGTTAAAGATGGATCGCCAGCAGGGCCAGCCTCGAACGCTGCTCATTTTTCCCGTCGCAGAGCACAGCGCCAACGGCTGGTACGTTCTGGGGCAGCGCCTCTCTGCCCTTTGTCGGGATGACAGGCTGGCGAACGCCGGCCATCAAGTGCTCGTGAGGGAGCCGCCCAGAACACCATCTGCCATCGACCAGGCACACCTCAGTTCCCCCCTGGTGCGGGAACTGGGGCTGCCCAAAGACATGCTGAGCGCGCCTTCGGCGGGCGTAGCGTTGGACGGTTCCAGCCCAAATGCGAGCCCCTTGCCCCCCCGAGAGGCCAAGCCGGAGATGCCACCCCTCTTCACGTTCGGCGTCTTCACGAACGACATCCTGCTGGAGTGACAGGACTGCGTCCATGACGGCCGTCTTTGTGGTCTATCCGTTCTTTGTTATGTGGCGCGCACGAGGACTAATACGCGCCTTGTGATGTTGACGAAGTTACGTCGACGAAGAAGGCTTTCTTTGAAGGGCGCTTTCTTGCTACCTCGACTAGTCATATATTTTTTTAAATAAACGGCGCACAGGATGGCGCTTGTCGTTCATTGATTGAAGTGCTTCATTTAACAGTGTCTGTCGTAGCGTTTGGCCCGCGATTGCGGCATTGACGCTCGTTGTGGCCAGTGTTCGACTAAATTGGGTCGTTGGTCACTCGTGCAATCCTGTAGCGTGTAGAAAAGTACCTCACCTAATAAGTGGCTTACGTTTCTCGGCGAAACGAAGGAATCGTTAATGTAGCTGCCCAATAGGCTCTCGCGTTTCCGTGCCTTCGTTAATTGTTATACATTATAGTCTTATGTCCAAAGGTGTTTTTTTTTCTGCGCGAGTATAAACACACTGACAACAGATGGCGGGGCATGCGCAAACGTTCAGCTCAAGTTTATTGAGTGAAATATGGCGTTAACAGTGTTATTAATGCTATATATTTCCCACTCCTGCTAAATAAATAAGTTAATATGTAAGTCAATACTGTGGGTACAAGTGGCGGCGTCAGCTCATTGGCCTTCCAAAGTCGCATGAACTCTGCTGTCACAATATTGCCATCAATTATTTCACCCGCACCTAATCATAAATTCCAACCCAGGGACCGGTAACACGTTTACGTGCTGTCTTTATGGTATGATCTTTACCGCATGTACAGGGTGCCGCAGATAGCATAACAGCCAGAGTTTGTAAATAAGCGGATGCACTCTATGAAGACACGACCATATGCATGATAGGGGCTATTACATGGAGCAAGTCACAGTTTTTTTTTTGCCTCCTCAATTGCTTATTAGGTAAGAGTAAGCATATTTTGAAACAATGAAGCGATGCAATAAATTACAATGAGAAAGTTGTCGATCTGTTAGCAGAAGGTCCGCTTAGACAGTTTCTAACTTTTTCTGTCATGTTTTGGTGTCTTTCTGGCTAGTGCAGGAGCATAGAACTAGCCAACCGTCAATACTGTTTGGTGAATCTGTAGATATAGAGGCAACATTACTGCTCTTTCAAAATCGAAAATATGCGTAGTTCGGTCACTTGTGTACGCGGTCCGTCTTCAAGATGACGTCTGTCTTGTCAATCTTTTTTTTTTTCAGCAGGGACCGCCTTGGGAAGCATCTGTCCACTACGCAGTACGGCCCGGCAGTGGAAGACATTAAAATTGGCATGAGTTCCGAACGGTTGCGAACGCCCGGCTAACGGAGTCGATGGCAGCAGCGTACAAAAGCGCAGATACTGTATGCGGTACCCTCAAACAGCAGAGTTGCACGTTGTTTTCCAAACGCCGCTAGTAACCGTGTAGTGCTGAGGAGTTCATTCTCGGGACAAATTTTCCGTTTCCCGACGCCATCGAAACAGCGAACTGGATTAGCACTATATGGCCAGTAACGCTCGTCGCCCGTCGGCTACGTGCAAGGCATGTCGCCTGTAAAATGGAGCGTGTATTTGCTACATAGTTGTTGTTACCAGCCGAACCTACGCGCGACGCGGCTACCTAGAAGTAGCATATCCAGTAACTATAATAATAGAACAGCGGATGTATTGCAACTCGGTCATGTCAGTGTTTTTGTCGAAATAAAAGAATCAAAGTACGGTGAGTTGATTAACATCTCACGTTCAGTGTTTACACGGTATCATTAAACGAATAAGTCGCCGCATTGCTTAACTTTGTGCGTCTCCGTTGTCAGCTGTCGGTATACCGGCGCTGTCCATCTCGTGACACCTTCGACAAATCAAACCGATGCTCACCGCCCATGCTATGCGGTGATTACACAACAAGGGTTACCGTACTGGTCATATCGCACGGGTCGGCTCAATCCCGGCCAAAGCTCTTGACGTACGTTATTCACATGTTATCCCAGTACGATTACTATGCAGCAAGATGCACCATTTTCCTATTCAACTCTTGGGCGCACTTCAATACTTAATTAAAGTACGTGTCATTCTGACTTTGAGACTGATATTGTACAGATGACGCTTGTGTACTCCCTTCTTTGCGGTTTAACAGTCAAATCGGCTTGAAGTTGGCTTTGTCAAGACTGTTTTAATGATCAGCACGTGCGTTAATCGGCGTCTCAAGCTTATGTCTCCAGATTACATCGGTGCCTTCTGTATTTTTAAAGGTCTAGTCGGTTATAACCTCAGAAAGTACTGTAGGCTCCACGCAGTCTTTGAGGACCTTCCGCCCCCTTTTTTGAGAGGGAAGAGGGGAATAAAGTTTCACCACCACTACCACGTAATAAATCTCGGAGCGCCTGCCATTCAGCTGAGAAAGACGATCGTGCAAGCTCGTTTCCGCCAGAACCGTAAGTACTTTCGGATAATGTATACTGTCCGCATACTGAGAGAATAATGGTCATGGTTACTACCTAAGAAGAGAGTATACGTTTGGCAGCAGTGGTGTTCAGGGCCGTCGTCCGAAACTACACGTTCGTGTATATATACGTACTCCCATGGAAAACTGAAAAAAAAAATGCCGGGTGGGCGGGTAGCTTCCTTCTTTCCTGGTGATCCAGTGGTGTCAGAATACCCGCAAATCTGCCATTTAGGCATCCGTCTAGAACCAGCCTCACAAACGTGCGTCTGTATAGGAAAGTAAACTATGCTAGACACTCTGGGAGTGTTGTTTGACGTCACAAAAAGGAGTAAACGCTACTGGTTGGGGCATTGATGCAAATTATCTATGGGATGGACAGTGACGGTTGTGGAAGGAGCCGACAAAATTTTGCCGTTAGGTTGCAACCGACCATAGTGCACGAGACACTACTATTGTACTCGTAGAGCCTTATTGGATTCATTTGAAATTCCACATGACGCAGCCGATGCCTCAAAGAGCTGATCAAGTACGTTTCCATAGAAGCAATCGAAACTTGGCAGCGGCATGACAAGAAATCGATTTTTCTCGTAGGCCTCAGTATATGCATGGTCACCAATACCGACCGGATAAGAGCAACAGCAAATTACGCTTCCACAGATTAGAAAATCTTGAAGAAAAATAACATTGGGCAGCACCGGGATGTGCATGTCCGATCGCCTAACTTGTGCACATTATGCATGTGAAGCATGGGAGCAGAAATATATGCCGCTATAACTTAACAATCATATTGGTGCAAATGTTTCTTCTTCTTTTGTTTCCTGGTGGTCTTTTTTGACTTATGAATGTCTGCAGCTTCGCGGGACAAGCCTGCCAGTGCAGCAAACTGGCATTTCACTTGAGTTGAGACATATAGCTGTAAATTCTTGCTCGTGAACTTACTGTCGTACACCCCTTATTAGTGCAGGGATAACGAATTCAAGTACTGACTCGCATGAATGGTGAACAAGTTGCGAAGTATAGCATGTTCTGCTGCTTTTGTGTAATGTATAGTCCACGATTTGCGGCTTTTCTTCAGTTGTCCAAGCGTTTCAACTAGTTCAGCCATGGAACTCAATATCACGGTGACCACGTCAAATCACCTGCAAACACACTCAAAGGAAAGACGCCCTCCGTTGATATTCTAGGTCTGACGTGTGTGCTTACTTCATAATGACCTCAATTCCCTGAGTAGCAGTATACTAGCCAACGTATCCAGCCGACGTTCTGAAACGCAGATTACTTTGTTAACGATCGGTCGGGGAAACTTTACCACAATGACAGAAATTACAAAGAGTCACACGTGCACCCACTTGAAGCTCGATGTCTCCTTGTCTCTCGCTAAAGAAGTCAACAAATAAAATGTATAGAAAGATCGCTAGCGCAGTTTGTAGAAGAGTGCGGTACAAAAGTGCACAGCTTTTTTCCCCCTTTTTGTTTGTCTCACCTTTTTCTATACAGCAGCAATAATGGACTGGCAACACCGCTTAGAGGCGGCCAACCCTCTTCGAGCTGGCTTGAACTCCAAGGAGGTCGACGTAATCAACATTTTCGGTCCTATGATGTGCACTCTGCGGCTGCTAGGCCTCCTGCCTCGGGCCAGAGGCCCAACAAGTCGGTCATCGCAAGAAGAGCTGACATTTCGAAAAGAGCCTCTGCGCAGGAAGCTTCGACGGGCATCACCGATGACGCTTGTGGTGTTCGGCTACCTGCTCCATTTCTTGGCGGCCACTGTGTACAACGTCAAGCACAGCGGCGGCTTCTTCGAATTTTTCGCCAACTGCGGCTACGTGCTTCGGAACCTTTTTGCGAACATCACGCTGGTTCATTTCCTGACGACCCAAGATGAACTGCTAAGACTGCTCGAAGAAAGTCGACGCCTTCGGCAGCTTCTACCAGATTCCAAAGTCAGACAGGCAAGGAGCTTTACCATGACGCTCTGAGTGGTCAGTGCAACTATTCGTAGAAGGGAGAAAAGGGTGATGGTGCACGCGTTGCCATCTTGATGTCCCTTTAACTTCTTGCTTCTACTCTGAGTTACGCTAAGCGCTAAAAACTTCGTGATATACCACCTCGCTTAACTAGTACTCTTGTAAAAAGGTCTACTTTTAATGAATTTTTTTTTGAAAGCGTGCACCGCTGACGCGATTCCATTGGCGATTTTCTTCAGTGTATGCTTGTGCGTAGGGGCAAGAGCAGAGGCTGATGTTCTAGCAGTGCCGTGGTGTTTACAACTGCGAAGCTCTCGACGTGAAGCTTAAGGCGGATATTCGCAGGTGAAGAGATTCTGCATAGTAGCTGTATTTTTTGCTGCCACCAGCTGGATAGGCCTGTGGGCGGCTACGGCGTACGCAGGGTTTGGCGACCTGCAGCGTTACGTCACCAATGGCACAATCCCGAGGCGCCTGGGATACGCTTGCGCCTTCCTGGACGCGACTGCATACAGCATTATGACCCACTCGCTGACACTGTTGCTTGGATTCCACGTGTGTGTCGCCGTCTACCTGCGTGCTCTCGCATCTCATTATGTGACCGGAGTGACGATTGTGGAGCCCAGGAGGGCCACGGCTTCGCAGGTTGGTACGCAGTTTGTTTCTGCCTCACGCCCCTGACCATGTCAGAAACAGGGGGAATGGAATGACGTTTAGCGACAAGAGGTCGTTGCCAGGTGGCTGCCCAATAAAGAAAAGAGCTAGAGACAGGCTAAAGTGCTTTGTGGCAAAGTTGAAAGTTGCCCTAATATGCAAGAAGTTCTCCGTCACCCTATGAAACGCTCACATATTACCTACGGTGCCCGGCTGCCAGTCGTAACGACCATCCGAGTACAAGGTTTGTACATTAAAAAAAGTATAAAACTTACGAACTTCAAGTAAGCTATGCATTACAGTCGAACCACTCAATGACATGCTTTGAAAATTGGCATATTGGAATCAGGAGGCAAAAAAAAAGTAAAAGACGGGATGTGCGGATTCTTTGTAGCCTTCTTTTGCTAGAAGATGAAAAAGGCTTCCGATATCTCTACCTCCGAAAATACCGATTCAATAAATTTAATACCAAGACCACCTACATAATATGAAAGGGGATCGCTAAGGACATCACTAGCCAGCGTTTCTTCGACCTCCGAGTGCATATCACTGCAGAAAAAAAAATCATTGAAATACATCATGCTGCACAAGCGTGGAGCCTTTCACGTCTTGTTCATGGGTGCAAAATTTTAGAAGCCATAATCTCCAGTGGTTGCCATCATAATGGATAAAATTTGTGTTCCAAAACAGTATCGGGACTGAATTGATCATTCCTGCGTTACTGTAACAAAACTAAAAAAAAAGAAATATTGACCAGGGCCAAGATGAAGCTTATATCCTCGATCGCCGCCCTGCCAGTATATTTTAAACCATGGCGTATACCTGAACGCCACACAGAAAAGCGCTTGCGCATGGAGAATAGCACCGGTGAACAGCGAAGGCCAGAAAGAGACCCCACGCACTTTACGCACCATTCGCAAAGCCGAGAATACAGTAAGTGATCATCTGGCCACCGTTATCTACGCATAGACGCTTTTCCCTGGACATGAGGCGTGTTTCACGTCAATTGTGGCGTTAGTCTTCTGAACAGGCATTTAGGCAAGAAGATCGTGTTTAATAGAGTTTTCAATGCAAGTTTCGATAGCGTATGGGCACATTTGAACTAACTGTTGCAGTGGTGAATGTAAGTAAATGTATGCCTTCATTTCTGATTATATATATATATATATATATATATATATATATATATATATTCGCGAAGGTATGAGTAATGGCATATCCCACTGACTCGTACGTGTACACTGTCCTTTCTTGTTTTTTTTTCTTTCTTCTTTTTTTGTTTATTCCTTTTCTTTTTTTTCACGTGCACATACAAAGTGTCTACGCTCACCTACCACTTGATGGCCATTGAAGGGAAATAGACGAAGATGAAAGGTAAAAAGCCGACCGACCCATTAAGGGGAAACCCTTTCCTTACGCACGCCGTCGCGGACCCCACCCGCCACAGCGGCGACAATCTTGGGTGGCCCGACACACGTCGAGAACTGGCCAGCACGAGATAAGAACCGGATGTGGACGTACACCGACATTTGTTTCGTGCTCAGTGTTCACAGTGTTTTTTTCTCCTTTTTCTTTTTTTCCCTTTTTTTCCTTTTCTTCTCTTTGTTTATTTCTTTCTTTTTTTAGTTCTCTCTCACTCTCGCAAACATCTTTCAAGGCGAGAGGGACGCAGCAGCAACGAAGTTTGAACGTCTGTGTTAGTATAACTCATCCCCTGACGAAGGGAGGACCCCTCCCGAAACTGTTGGGAAATATATATATTTATCCTTGTTGGCAACGCTCCCGTTGTGCCATACCTCTCTCTCTCTCTCTCTCTCTCTCTCTATATATATATATATATATATATATATATATATATATATATATATATATATATATATATATATATATATATTGTCCGTAGGGGTATTGGTCATAGGTTCATTGAGCGAAAATACAACTTGTCTTCATTGACGTGGTTGCAACTTTGTGGCACGCTAAAAAAAAAGCGTATGCCTGACTCTTTTCAGACGGTTCTGACTTGCTATGTATGCGACTATATTGAGAGAAACAGGATGACTTTCTTGGTGGGTTGGAGCCGGCGCGCTCTAGAATAGTCCCCTGGCCGTCTTAGGAAGAGTGAAAGCACTCATTTGCTAAGGATCACACTTCCACTTCTTAGGTAGTCAGGCGACTTTTGCCGGCGACGCTCCTACGTGTGTCAAGTGACTCTACGGCTATTGTAAGCTACTCATTGACCCATGCTGTAGTTTTGCGTGACTACTGCTGGAAATAGTGAAGTATTCTTTTTAATCAGCTACAATAGTACTTACCATTGTTCCAAGCAACTACAAAAATGTAGTTTATGTTTAGCGTTACTTTAATAACACTCGTTAGAACAATGACTTCCAGTGGAGTAATACAAAAAGCACGATAAGATGGTCTGTGAATTCCAATTAACCTTATTTCATTTGCATGCTTCTATAAATATAGCCAACCAAATGTACGCGGTGCATATATAGTCCACTCGCGCAAAATAAACTGCAGCCTAGCCTACAAAGTTTGAGAAAATTTCATCCAGCCAATGTCACAAAAATACAAAAAAATAACTTTGGAAATTTTGTGTGAGGCACAGAGATGACTGCGCGAAATTTTAAAATGAAATTCTGCCCTTCATTTTCTCCGCTAATGATAAAATCGTTTTAGTGAAACGCATGGCCTCCGAAATAGCGGGCGTGCGGCAGGTTTTTCCGTGGACCCACCATATTGGAGGCCATGCGTTAGTGTTCTCTGCAGTTTGTCAATCGAAACCAGCTAATTGTTGCTCTTCAGTGTCCCTTTAAATTTTACTGCATAGGCGGTTGCATTCCCTTATTAATTTTACTTTTAATAAAAAGTTGTTGCATTGTTGCTGGTAATCATGTTTTTGCGTTCTTTTCATTTTTTTTCCCTCACTTCCTATTCGTTTATTCTGTTATGTTGTGGAGTAAACTGCAAGACAGACGTTCATGAAAAAAAAGTGAATGGAAGTAGGAAAAAAATGGCAGCATATCCACGGAGTGAATGATGGAGAGTGGGGCGAAGCATTCGTCCGTCCATGCGTCCGTCTGTGTGACCGTCCATGCGCCTGTTTGTGCGCCCGTCCCTGCGTTCTTTCGTGCATCCGCCCCTGCGTCTGTTCATGCGTCCACCCATGCATCTGTTTGTGTGTCCGTTCGTTCATCTATTCAACACTCCAAGTCCCACCATCTCGCATCTTTTTATCATATATTCCCCATATAGAAGCACCGCCATCCAGCGGACATTCCGAGGAGTAACGAGAGGTGGCACACGCACACTTTCTTACGGCCTGCGCTTTGGGTCCACTTCCCACCTTTAACCACCTCGAGTTCATGGTATATTCTAGTTCACTGTATTCATGGCACTGCGACCAAACGCTCGCTAAACCTTTCGAAAACCAAGGAGGTTACGCCCAGCGAGTATAACGTAGCAACCTTTCCCTGTCAGATAGGGCTCAATTTACATGCCAATGGCTGTTAATGAGAAATGAGAGACAGGAGAATTCGGCTTTTACTTTCTTACGGCTTGCGCTTCGTATCTACTTCTCATTTTTAACCACCTTGAGTTCATTCATGGTATATACAAGTTCATTGTATTCATGACACTGCGGCTCAACGCTCGCTAAACTTTTCTAAAGCTGAGGAGGTTACACCCAGCGAGTATAATGTAGCATCCCTTTCTTGTCTGATAGTGCTCAATGTACATGCCAATGGCTGCTAATGGGGATCGCAGCGTGCGCGTTGACTAAAAGCCGAATGCTCATGTCTCTCATTCCCCATTAGCAGCCATTGGCATGTACATCGAGCACTATTTTTTATTGTTAAACAACGCACAGAAGAAATCTCTCACTGGCACCACCTTGGAGGTCAAGTGTTATACCTATTTCGGATATGTGCCACTGGTGGTTACATACGAGGGACGCCCAAGCCACGCCATAAGGAGCTTCGCCCCTAAAAAGCAGTTTGGAATACAAGCTTTTCGTGGCCAATACCCCACAGTGGTATGTGCCAGTGCTTACAGGCAAAAATAAAAATATGCCTCCATGTGTGAAGAAAGCGGGGCAGGCATCTTCTCAGAGACATCGTCTTGGTCATTTTTCAGTAGTTCTCAATGGACTAGACTCCTATACTTGAATCAGAGATTTTAGCAATCCTTTTGGCCCTTACAAAACTTTCAGTCAATGTTTCGGCGTTGTTATTGTTACTGATTAACTTTCCGTATGTAGATACATAGCCTCAGCTTCTTCATTCTAGTATTCCCCTTGGTATGATTTCGCTTCTTTAATCCCAATAAGGCAGGACACTAGTGCGGTGGCGGTTAGTGTGGTAGCAGGGTCCCGAGCATATATATATATTATATATATAAAATGAAATGGCTAACACTGTCGTGCTGTGGTCCCTAGATGGTCCTGTATATGTTCATTGTACCTGATACCAGTTTTGTCACTGAATCGGAACTTCGTAATTATTCTTTACTCCAGGATTCCACGAAAGTTAGATTAA
>WOVY01015071.1:0-24734 GCA_013436015.1 Rhipicephalus annulatus
AAGCAGCATGAAACGGCAAGCCACATCGTTTGGTGCACGCGTGCGACCCGAGCTTGCGTTGTTTTGTATTTTCGGCCTGTTGGCGTTCCTCGCTCTTCTGGCGTTCCTCGGCCTTCCAGTAGGTCTGTACTTAAATGAACTGCCTGACATCTGGTGGAGGTGTGTGGACTCCCGTACAAACCTGTAACTTCGCTCCCGTACGCTTTCTCCTCTAACGTGACAACGAACATGGCCCACCGAGACGCCTCTTCAGGTGGGACCTTCGACCGTCCATTCACTTGCGGGTGCCGTGTATCCTCAACGAGACCCTCCTATCTTCACGGGCTCCACTGAGTCGGACGTCGAAAATTGGTTGGCGAGGTACGACAAAGTCGGCGCAAGTCACAAATGGGACGACCCAAGTAAGCTGGGCTACGTCACATTCTACCTTGCGGACACCGCGCAACTGTGGTTTAATAACCACGCAGCTGACATTACTACGTGATCTGCATTCAAGACGGCTATTACGGATGTCTTTGGACGACCTGCGGCACGCAAGCTTCAAGCCGAGCACCGTTTACGTCACCGTGCGCAGCAACCAGGTGAGACCTACACGGGCCACATTGAAGATGTGTTGCATCTATGCAACCGCCTCAACTCTACCATGCCCGAGGAAGAAAAAATCCGGCACATATTGAAAGGCGTTGACGACGGCGCCTTTCAGATGTTGCTCACGAGTAATCCCCCCACAATTGCTGTCCTAGTTTCCCTCTGTCAAAAGCTTCGATGAATTGCGTAGGCAGCGCGCAATTGCTCGTCAAGCCCTCACGACGCCAGACACGCTCGCAAGCTTGCACCTAGCTGTCCATCCTAACCGATCAGCAGTCGCTGCTTTCGACAATCAAGGACTTCGTCCGGAAAGAGGTAGCACGCCAGCTGTCACTAATGCCACTGACACAGGAGCCCACGCAAGCTTTGGCACCGGTCCTCCAACACGTAATTCGGACCCCAAGTAGCTGAAGCCCTTCCGCCGGTGCATCAGCAATCACCCAGTCACTACACCTCTCACGTACGCCGCCGTCGATGCTCGGTCCTACGCAACAGCGTATGCAATATGCTCAAACCTGCCACGCCACCCTATGTCCGTGCCTACAACCCCCAATTGCTGCGCCGTATCCCTACGCGAGATCTTCAGCTCCATTTTACCGTCGCTGAGACTCTTGGAGGACGCCGAATAATAGGCCCCATCTGTTTCGCCTGTGGTATCGCTGGACACGTCACCCGCCACTGTCGCCGAGATCCCCCTCCAGTCGACACTGTGGGCAGGTCAATGGCGTCCGTCGTCTAGGACGCCATCAAGGTACACCACTGACTGTCCTCGACCCTACGCAAACCATCGGTCACCATCGCCCCGACGACGCTTCCTTTCACCTATGCGTCGCCAACCTGCTACGGAAGAGGGAAACTGATCGCGCAGCTCCGGAGGCACAGCAGCATACAATTCGAAACTGCTTAAGTGCCTCCATCTTTCTCGCCGCAAAACGTTATTGACGTCAATGTTGAGGGGACCACCGCACAAGCGCTAATCGACACAGGGGCCGCCGTTTCCATAAATTGTGAGACCTATGCCGCAAGTTGAAAAAAGTGACGACGCCTCTTTTGGGCCTTTTGCTCCACACGGCCAACTTGCAGTTGCATAGAACCTACAGCTGTGTGCACTGCACGTGTCATTATCCAAGGTGAACTTTATGCCATTGAATTTTTTTGTGTTGGCATCATGCTCCCACGAAGTCATTCTTGGATGGGACTTTCTTCGCGTCATCGGGCCATTATAGATTGTTCACGTGCAGAAGTTGCCCCTACAACCGCTGCCAACCTCTTGTTCGGTGGATTCTCTTCCTGAACCTTACAAACTTGTCGTTGTTGCAGACAAATAAATAGCACCGAGAACATCCACCCTTGTAGCCCTGACCTGTACGGCCGCTCCTGCCGGAACTGTTTTGTTCACCCCGTCTGACGTATTTACCCGCAACCGTAGCCTACACCTGCCCTTTGCCGTACTCACCATGGAATCCGGTGCTACCGCCATGCTCGTCGTGAACTCGCTATCGTCACCAAGTTACGTTACTTCGCGGAGAATGTTTGGGGTAACATACAAGACGTTGACCATTTGCGCCCTCTAGAGTTCGCTGAACACGCACCTCACCTCCAGCTCAATGCTATGATGCCACCTGTGGCCACACTGCCGCGCCAGACTCATTCCAGCCCACTGTTGCCGCTGAGCTATCGCCGACACAAAGAAGGGAACTCTTGCCCCTTCTTCGAGAGTTCCGTTCTGCCTTCGATTGCGCTCAACCATCTTTGGGTCGCACAGCGAACATCACGCACCACATTGACACCGGTACTCATGCTCCCTTACGCCAACGACCATATCGAGTTTCAGCGGAAGAGCGCCGTATTATCAACGAACAAGTCGACGATATGCTCAAGCATGGCGCCATCCAGCCATCGCAGAGCCCTTGGTCGTCCTCTGTTGTACTTGTGCGCAAAAAGGATGGGTCTATCTGATTCTTGGTCGACTACCGCCGGCTCAATAAGATAATTCGGAAGGATGTGTACCTGTTGCCACGCATTGACGACGCTCTCGATTGCTTGCAAGGGGCAGATTATTTCTCCTCTTTAGATTTACGCTCAGGATATTGGCAAGTTCCAATGGCTGATCCTGACCGACCGAAGACTGCATTTGTAACACCTGATGGGCTGTATGAGTTTAACGTCATGCCGTTTGGACTCTGCAACGCCCCAGCTACCTTCGAACGGATTATGGACACCATCCTTCGCGGCTAAATGTGTAACACGTGCCTTTGCTACCTAGACGACATCGTGGTTTTTTCTCGCGACTTTCAACTCACCTTATTCGTCTTCGTGCTATTCTCACGTGTCTCACCTCTGCTGGCCTTCAACTTAACATCAAGAAGTGCCATTTTGCCGCACGTCAGCTCACTATACTGGGTCACGTCGTCTGCAAAGAGGGTGTTCTTCTGAATCCGGCGAAACTCCGAACCGTGGCCGACTATCCGAAGCCCAATTCCATCAAGACGCTTCGAAGTTTTATCGGCCTGTGCTCATACTTTCGTCGATTGTGCGCAACTTCTCTTCCATCATCGCGCCTCTTAGCAACCTGTTGACAACTTTCAAAGGCATTTCTGCTTGGTCAAAAGAGTGGGACGAATCCTTCACCGCGCTTCGGCGGTTATCACTATCACCTCCAATACTACGTCATTTTGACCCTGATGCGCGTACGGAGGTCCACACCGACGCCAGTGGTGTCGGTCTTGGTGCTGTATTGGCTCCACGAAAACCAGGGTACCAAGAATACGTTGTCGCTTACGCGCGTTGAACCCTCAAGAAAGCCGAGTGTAATTATTCCGTCACGGAAAAGAGTGCCTCGCAATTGTCTGGGCTTTGACGAAGTTCCGCCCATACCTTTATGGCCGCCCTTTCGAAGTCGTCACAGACCACCCACGCTCTATGCTGGCTATCATCGCTCAAAGACCCGTCGGGGCGCCTTGGTCGTTGGGCACTTCGCCTACAGGAATACGAAATTCGTGTTGCATACCAATCCGACCGCAAGCACCTCCGACGCTGATGCACTATCCCGCTCGCCGCTACCGGCGGACCCAACCCCCTCGTCACCTTCTTCAGCTGTCATAACACCAATCGACTTCACAGACATGGCATCGGAACAACGCAAAGATGTGTGGATTTCCCAACTCCTCGCCTTTCTGACTGATCCGTTAGCTAATTTGGTCTCAAGAACTATCCGCCGTCAAGCCACACATTTCGCTATTCGAGACGACCTACTCTATTGGCGGAATTACACGTCTGAAGGTCGAAAGTGGCTGTTAGTGATACCCAACCACATGCGCTCGAAAATCTGTACTGCTTTCTACAACGACCCACAAAGCGCTCACGCTGGCACTCTCAAAACGTACAACCGTTTACGTCTGCGGTACTACTGGCGCGGCATGTACACATTTGTCCGCAAGTACGTACGTGCTTGTACTGCATGCCAGCGACGTAAAGTTCCACCTCAACGCCCTGCCGGTACACTTCAGCCTCTGCCTTGTCCAGCGCGTCCGTTTGACCGCGTCGGTATCGATCCATACGGACCACTTCCCGCGTCGTCTTCTGGAAATAGGTGGATAATTGTCGGCGTGGACCACCTCACGCGTTACGCGGAGACGGCAGAACTACCCGCAGCCTCCGCGAGGGAAGTTGCGTTTTCATTCTGCGCAACTTTGTTCTTCGCCATGGTGCTCCCCGCTAACCTTTGAGCGACCAGGGGCGTGTTTTCTTGTCTGACGCCATTCAAGCGTTGCTCGCTCAGTGCAATATGGTTCATCGCATGACGACAGCATATCACCCGCAGACGAATGGCCTCACAGAACGATTTAATCGCTCTCTCGGTGGTATGTTGATGATGTACACAGCTTCAGACCAGACCAATTGGGACACTGTCCTTCCATTCGTCACGTATGCGTATAACGCCGCTACGCACGCGACAACAGGGTTCTCCCCTTTCTTTCTGTTGTACGGACGCGAACCATCGTGCACGCTGGACACTATCCTCCCATACACGCCCGACTACTCTGAGTACACTGCAATTTCTGATGTTGCCAGGTACGCGGAAGATTGCAGACGATTGGCCGTTCACTGACAACCGAGGACCAAGGCCACCAGAAGCTACAGCATGACACCGACCGACATCTCTCTACTTTCGCGACTGGTGCTCTCGTTTGGCTCTGGATTCCACCGAGCACTCCTGGCCTTTCGTCGAAATTACTGGCACAATACCACGAGCCCTACCGCATTCTCGCCCGTACGTCACCGGTCAATTATGAGATTGAGCCTTTGACACAGTCTCATGACTTACGCCATCGTGGCCGAGAAACTGTGCATGTGAGTCGCCTGAAGCCGTATTACGACCCCGCTATAAAGACTACGCCTTAAGTCGTCAGGTTGGCTACGCTATTCACCGGGGGCCAATGTAGGGAACTATGCGAACGACGACGAAGCAGCATGAAACGGCAAGCCACAGCGTTGGTGCACGCGCGCGACCCGAGCTTGCGTTTGTTTTGTATTTTCGGCCTGTTGGCGTTCCTCGCTCTTCTGGCGTTCCTCGGCCTTCCAGTAGGTCTGTACTTAAATAAACTGCGTGACAATATATATATATATATATATATATATATATATATATATATATATATATATATATATATATATATATATATATATATGCCTATGACGCACGAGCACGATGAGGACGGCCGCATTCTTATAATCAGGACTCTCAGCCGGACTATATTCCGCTGCGGCAAGGACAGTACCGACCATACTACCAAATACAACTTACGATGATTACAATGGATTTCAGAGAGTTACACACACCCGTTCTTCGCGTGATAATGGCTTTCACCGCCGACAGCAGCAGCTCCGGATTCGTTCCAATGAGTATAGTGTAAACCATGACCCTCCCGTGTGCTGCGACTGTGGTTTCACTGGGTATATCGCTCGGTATTGCCGCCAACAACGCTGCCAATCCCGAAGGACAACAGCCATATCTTCGCCACCAAGAACCGGTGCTTCATATGACCTGCGGACAACCGGCTTGTTTCCAAGAGGCTATTTTTCGCGCGAGACCAGACGCAGCAATTCGCTAGCACCCGAGCAGAGTTTAATACCACCCTCCAACCGGTCTCGTCGCTCGCCGCCTTCTCTGCGTCGTTCTTCTCCTCCGCCGGCGGGAAACTAGCATCCGCGGCCAATGGAGGTGACGTCACCGGATGGTCTCTTCAAAATATACCTCTGCCTATTCTTATGCTCGAAAGCAAAGTGAATGTGTGGATTTATGGAATACCGACGATGGCGTTAGTTGACACTACGGCGACTGCGTTATCTTTTCAGGGGACGACCCATTCTCCCTTCGTGGTGTTGAAGGCGAGTGGCTTAATCCTCTTGGTGTATGTGTTGTCAGTGTTTCATTGGCTGGAAAAGTATTTGTATCCGAATTTCTGGTTCTATGTTGTTGTTCACATGATGTCATTCTTGGTATCGATTCTCTGGAGCAATTCGGTGCTTCCTTCGAATGTGGTAGTGAGGAAATATCATTACACAACTTGTTCTTATCATCGCTTTCCGAAGAAGACTGCCGTGGCGAAGACAGGAACACATTTAATGTGATTCCACAGTGGTTGATGATGCTTCCACAGTGGTTGATGATGCTTGTGTTGACCTCGTTGTGGGGCCTCTACGTAAGAACTGTTCTAAGAAGGACATACTTGCGCCCTGTTCTGTTGTGTGCATGACAAAAGGAGTAGCAACATTGTGGGCGCTGAACTGTTCTGCCACGCCGGTTTTGCTTCTTCGCGGGATGAAGATAGCTCTATTCGATGAAGCTTCATGCAGCTCGATAGCAGCACTAGCTAAGGGCCTCACCACTTCTTCCTCTCCTTGAGATATTTGCCATAATGAAGGTGTAATGCTTGGTATGATCAGCAAGACTCTGAGTATGTCGAAACGGCAAGCGCTGGTGCAGGTCCTTTCTCGGCATGTTGCTGCTTTTGACTTCAAAGATACAGATGCACCCCTTCAGTTGCCTTCGTCCCGCGCTCGCCACAGAATCTACACCGGCTCCGCACACCCCATCCGCCAAAAGCCAAACCGAATGTCTTCCTCTGAGCACAAAGTTATCGCCGAACGAGTAAAGGACATGCTGAATAATGGTGTCATGCAAGAGTCGTCCAGACCGTAGGCAGGCCGGTAATTTTTGTCAGGAAAAAGGATGGTTTCTGGAGATTCTGCGTTAATTACAGGCGTCTAAAGGCTGTGACAAAGAAAAATGTATATTCCTTACCGCTGATGCGTGACGCCATAAATTGCTTGCTTGCCGCTTCCTATTTTTCAACGCTTGATTTGCGGTCAGATTACTGGCAAATACGTGTGAAACGCGGTGACAAGAAAATACTGCTTTCGTAACTCCAGGTGGCTCAGTTGAATTTATTGTCACGCCTTTTGGCCTTTGTAATGCTCCAGCCACCTTTGAAAGATTTATGGACACAGTATTACGTGGTCTAAAATTAGGGATATGCATGTGCTGCCTTGACGATTCTGTGATCTTTGGCCGTACGTTTGAGGAACATAACAACCGTCTCAGTCTTGTTCTCGACTGCATCGAAAAAACTGGGCTGGTACTGCATTCTAAAGTAATGTTGCTTTGGCGAACGTCAAACTCTCGTGCTAGGGCACTTGGTCGACAAAGAAGGCGTCAGACCTGATCCTCGCAAGATAGAAGCAGTGAGCTCTTTTAAATCACCGCAGTCCGCACAAGAACTTCGCTCAATTGTCGGCCTATGCTCATATTTTCATCGTATTGTTTCAAGATTTGCGGAGTTCGTGTACTTGCTGACAAACATCTTGCGATAGGATGCAACCTTCAGCAGACACGAGAGTGTGACGTCGCATTCTCACAACTTAAGTTTGTACTAACGTCAGCACCACTGTTGCGTCACCTCGATCCATCTTGTCCGACTGAGGTCCACACAGACGCTAGTGGTATCGGTGTAGGAGCGGTGCTTGTACAAAGTCACAATGGCGCAGAGCATGTCGTGGCATATTCCAGCCGTTGCCTCAGCAAATCTGAACGCAATTACGCAGTTACAGAACAGGAATGTCTGGCAGCTGTTTTCGCCGTACAGAAGGTTCATTGTTATCTTTACGGGAGGCCATTTAACATATTTACCAATCACCATACGTTATGCTGGCTGGTCGGTTTGCGTGACCCCTCTGGCCGCCTCGCACGTTGGGCGCTGCGACTTCAGGAATACGAATTTACGGTGTCATACAAGAGTGGCCGTCGTCACGCTGACGCAGACTGCTTCTCCCGGGTTCGTCTTTCGACTACCAACAGTGATGCTGAGAATTTTGACGACTGTCTTGCTGCTGTTACAAGCATGTTCCCCAACGCGGCTGATTTCCAGAGAGAACAATGCAACGATCTCAACCTGTATCCTCTTTACCCCCGCGCTTGCCTCCCAACACAGCGATCGCTTTACGGCCCCAGACAAGTTGCTCTATAACACTAACTACTCCAGGCTTAGAGCACGTTTCTTCTGGTTGTCCCCGAGAGCTTTCACTCTAAAGTTCTATATGCTATGCATGACGATGCGACGTCTGGTCATTTCGGCTTCATACGAACGCTCAACCGCACGCAGGAACGCTTTTAACTGGCCCAAGATGCACGAAACAACATATCGTTACGGCGCTAGCTGCGAGATGTACCGACGTAAAAAGCGCCTAGCCCCCGCTACAACCAGGTCCCCTTCAGCCATTAACACCGTCCAGCACACCTTTTGCACAAGTTAGAATTGACATTATGGGTCCAATTCCGTTATCTAAGAATAAGAACCGTTGGATAACCGTCTGCGTAGATCATCTTACGGGGTATGTCGAAACATCAGCCATTCCTTTTCTACGACTGCATTCGTGGCAGACTTCTTGCTCCACTCCCTGGTCCTTCGCCATGGCCCACCGCGTGTTGATTTCAGCGACCGTGGCCGCCAGTTCTCTGCTGATGCCTTTAAAAAATACTACACATGTGCACAACACAGTTCCGTCATTCCACACCGTGTCAGCTGCAGACGAATGGCCTCGTTGAACGGACAAACAGAACGCTGACCAACTAGCTTGCCAAGTACGTTTCTTCCAATCACAAGAACTGGGATGAAGTGCTGCCTTTTATCACGTACGCGTACAACACGGCAAAACACGAAACAACCAACTTCAGCCCATTTTCTTTGTTGTACGCAAGGTTGCTACTAAGCCCTCTAGACACTTTCTTACCCTTAATTCTACACAATGACGACTCTGTATCAAGCACCCTGTGCCTCGCGGAAGAAGCCCGTCGGATCGCTCGTCTTCGGACTCTGGCCTCTCAACGTCGTTTGAAGGAACCATACGACGACCACCACGAACCGGTTTTATTCGAAAAAGGTAACTTGGCGTTACTTTGGACAACGCAACGCAAGCGTGGATTGGGTCAAAAGCTTCTGTCACGATATTCAAACCCATTTGTAGTTTTGGAGCGTCTAAGCACGCTCACTTACGTAATAGCTCGTCTTTGTCCAATGGTCCACGATCGAGCAGAACGCAGCTCACTCACGTTGCTCGCCTGAAACCTTTGTACCCTCCTTGTGCATCAAAACGCGCCCTACGGGCTTCGTCTGCTTGCAGGAGAATGCAACAGACTAGTAAAAGGTAGAGAAGAGGAGGAAGACGAAAAGTCTTGGAACGATCGCAGTGCGTTGCCGCGAACGACCATCGTTCACCTCCAGTAAAGAAAACCATTTGATCACAGCTCACTGTACCAATATATATATATATATATATATATATATATATATATCTATATATATATATATATATATATATATATATATATATATCGCCGCATACCACTCAGTGCCAACGGCCCTTTCGTCACCACCGCAAGAGCAGACCCTAGCCTTCCACCAACCCAACTGATGTACCACCAGCCGTCCACAGCAGTACCATAGACATCTTCGCAAGACGGGAGGCTCAGACGCCCACCACTTCGAAGAACAGAAGCATGGCGCACAATCGATCGACGCCCACTTTGCTTTACCGGCGGAAGTGCAAGTCATATTGCCCGTCATATCTGACGCTGCAGTGATTCGTTCCGCCCTCTTCAAACACGGTCTGACGATCGACATGCGAACGAAGTATAACACGCCGGAAGGACGCCTCTTTTCGAAGAGCCTGTTCTCACTTTTATGGCTACCGTACTTCTGACGAGGAGGCATTACCTACTCGCCAGCCAGGTTTGGGACGTCCATCCCCCTCTCCTTCTTCAACGCATTCGCCTGCGTCACACCGACGTACCTCCGCGGACCTTAACGCAAAACGTTCACCCAGCCCGCGCCGGCGAAAGTGAGGGCGGCAACCTCTGGGGGTAAGGTTGCAGGCCACGAAGATGACGATAAAATTCCCCCATTACACGACGCTGTAAAACCGACAAGACGTGAGAGCGACCACATTGTGGCCGCCGACCTTAGTGTTTTTCTTGATGGCCAGAAAGTAACAGCCTTTGTCGACACCGGTGCGAAATTTTCTATTATGAGTCAGGATCTGGCCGTCTGCCTCAAGAAAGTGAAGACACCGTGGACAGGCTCTCAAATAAGGACGGCAGGTGATTAGTTATTGATGCCCTCTGGAAGATGCACAGCTAAATTTGAGATAGGAGGTTCTTATTTCGTTGCGTCGTTCGTCGTTTTTGCCGCATGCTGCAAGGATATAATTATTGGTATGGACTTCTTACGAGGGTATGGCTCCGTCATCAATCTCCCAGACAGTTTAATTGCGTTCCGCAACAGTTCGGGTGCACCTGATTGTCCACAGATGCGACCAAACCAATTGCGTCTAACTGATGACGATGTGGTTCTGCCTCCTCGGTCATGCACGCTTCTTTCTGGGGCAGCCGCTGTCCAGTTTGACGGCGAAGGAGTTGCAGACCGAATAAGCTCACTCCTACTCACACACGACATTTCCGTCGCTAGAGGTATCGTCAGTGTCACCGCTGGACGCACGGACTTGCCTCTGACAAAGTTTAGTCGTGAGCGTCGGCACCTATCAAAAGGCATGGCTGTCGTTTACTTCGGCCTAATCACAGACGCATATGGCTGCTTAGCAGTAGTCTACGAGTGCGCCAATACTTGATTCAGCACCAGTTCTCAGCGTTAGCACTACTTTGCCTAAGAACAAGCGAAAGATGCTTCTTGAGCTACTGGCCGCATTCAAAGACTGCTTTTCGACAACATCAAGAGTTGGCTGTATGCCTCTAACCAAGCATCGGATAATTACCGAGGACATGGCGAGACCAATTCATTAAAACCCCTATCGCATGGCTCCAAAAGAACGCGAAGTGATACAAGAGCAAGCCGACAAAATGCTAGAAGATGACATCATTTAGCCCCCGAAAAGCCCCTGGGCGTCACCTGTAGTTTTCGTTAAAAAAAAGAGGGCTGCTTGCGCTTCTGTGTAGATTACAGAAAACTCAATCAGGTGACAAAGAGAGATGTGTATCTACTTCCTCCTATAGATGACTCTCTCGACAGACTTCGATATACTCATTACTTTTCATCAATGAACTTGAGGAGTGGATGTTGGCAAATTGAGCTGGACCTGAGAGACCGCGAGAGACCACTTTTGTGACATCAGATGGGTTATACGAATTTAAGGCCTTGCCAATCGGTTTGTGCTTAGCGCCTGCTACACTTTAAGGACTCATAGATATCGTGCTTCTGGGTAGAAGTAGAAAACCTGCTTGGTATATCTGAACTATGTCAGTGTTCTCCGCAACGTGGTGTATATATTAGTATATTTCCCAGCCAATCGAGCCACCTTATGATCACCCGCCGCCTATGCCACCGTCGTCCCGCCCCGCTCCATCCACCCGCTGTTCACCATCTCCGCGACGTCGTTCACTGTCACCGATGCGGCCACGTCTGCTCGAGGGTGATCAAAAAAACTAGTCGTCGCAGTCCACGAGGCAAGCGCTGCGACGCTGTCAAACTGCGGAAGCCCTCAGGAAAAGCCATCAAACGTGATAGACGTGCTTGTGGATGGTGTTTGTGTGTCTGCCCTTGTACATACTGGAACCACCGTATCCGTCTTGGACGCAAAACTTAACCGATTATTGCGCAAAGTGATCACGCCTCTTTCAGAGCTCGCCCTCCTTACAGCCAGTGCCTAAAGCATTCACTCTACAGCAATGTGCACAGCCCGCCTCATGATTCAGGACGTGATGTATGCCGTCGAGTTCATCATAATTCTTTCATACTCTCACGACGTCTTCCTAGGATGGCATTTTCTCTCCCACCAAGACGCCGTCATTCATTGCGCACCAGCAGAAATAGAGTTCACACAATTCTTTTCTTTGACGTCGGTCGACAGTTCATCTGCTGCAATCAAGTTACTCATCAGCGACGACACGCAAGTGCCTGCAAACTCGTCCGCGGCGGTGTCGGTGTACTGCGCAAGTCTTTCCGACACCGCTGCACTCCTCTCGCCATCTCATCCTGTTTTAAACAAAAAAGGCTTTTGTTTCCTTTCGTGACCGTGCAAGTCACTCACGGCGGCAGCACTATTTTTTTCTGAACTCATCCTCGTACAGTAGTGTTACGTTGGTGTGAGGGGAATGTCTCGGCAGCATGGAATCCATCAAAGATGCACAAATCATAGATCAACTCGATGACACACACTGCCGAAATTACGGTACGCTTAGTGCTGTCTCTACATCTGCTTCGTCATCCGCTGATGTATTGGTCCCTCTATTACCGACAACCTTACGCGGTACAGCGTTCTCAGCTTCTGGGCCTGTTTGAAGAATTCCGCTCTTCTTTCGATGCCGCTCAACCTTCTTACGGCCACACATCCACCGTTATGCATCGAATCAACACAGGCGCGCAACCACCACTACCGCAACGTCCATATCGCGTATCTCCCATAGAACGCCGTGTAATCAACGAGCAAGTCAATGATGTGCCTCGCCGCGATGTTATTATACCCTCTAACAGCCCGTGGGCGTCTCTTGTCGTTCTTGTCGCAAAAAAGGATGGTTCTGTGCGGTTTTGCGTGGACTACCGACGCCTCAACAAGATCACTCGTAAGGACGTGTACCCACTACCGCGGGTGGATGACGCGATCGACAGCCTGCAAAGAGCCGAATTTCATTTATTGCATCCTTAAAGGCCCGAGGGCATTACATAAGGGGGGGGGGCAAAAATACGCTGTAAGTTTGTATATTTCAAGTTCAACAAATTATTATAAACAGTACAGTTCTATTATGGTAGTTTGGTCAAAATTACAACAAAAATGAATCAAATAACACAAAAAAGAAACGCTTTGGCTGGGAATTAGAGTACGAACAACTAGGCACAAGCAAATTATACATACAGTACGTTGGTAGAATATTTTTACAGCCACGGGTTAATGGGTGGAATCAAAGTGGGATTCCAATTTTGCGCGGAATGATGTGCGGTGAGGTGTGGCAAGAATGGTGTCGGAAAGGCGATTCCAAAGTGTTATTGCTTGGGGGAAAAATGAGTCGTTCATTGCGGATGTACGACCGTTGATTCGTGCAATGGGGTTTGAATGGTTAATGCGGGAAGAAGTTCTGTTTGGGGGCTGTAAAAGTTCGTGTCTTGATTGGGGTCTGAAAAAGAAACTGTGGAGGAGGCATAGGCGCGAGATGAGGCGGCGCGACGTGAGTGATGGTAGTTCAATTGATTGTTTTAGGGTGGTGACGCTGATTTCTCTGGAGTACTGTGAGGTTATAAAGCGGGCAGCGTGATTTTGAACTGCTTCTAGTTCGCTAACGAGGTATGCCTGAGATGGATTCCAAATGGACGATGCGTATTCGAGCTTTGGCCGTACGTATGTTAAGTATGCTAGTTTTTTAACGTCAGGAGATGCTGATTTGAGGTTACGGCGCAAAAAACCAAGCGTACGCAGAGCGTCTGAGCAGATGGACTGTACGTGTGGTGCAAATGAAAGAGATGGGTACATGTGCACTCCGAGATACTTGTATGACGAAGCCGAATCGAGAGGAAGCGAATTGATAAAGTAGGTATGATGAACAGTGGTGCGTTTACGGGAAAATGACATCAATTTGCATTTGGTTAGATTTAACGGCATTGATGAGTCTTGGCACCATAGCGCGACTGTGTCGAGGTCTTGCTGTTGTTTAGTACTGTTTTCAAAGTTGTGAAATTCTTTTCATCTCTCGATTTGCGCTCAGGGTACTGGCAAGTACCTATGGCTGATGTCACCCCCGACGGCTTGTACGAATTCAACGTATGCCGTTCGGGCTGTGCAATGCGCCCGCCACCTTTGAGCGCACGATGGATACCGTTCTGCGTGCCTGTGCTACCTTGATGACGTCGTCGTTTTCGCTCCGCACATATCCACGTAGCTTCAACGCCTGCGGCATGTTTTAACCTGTCTGAGTGACGCCAGTCTGTACCTTACCCTAAATAAGTGCCGATTTGCAGCTCGGCATCTGACAATACTCGGATACGTCGTGTCCAAAGACGGAATTTTCCCCGATCCAGCCAAGCTTCAAGCCATGACCGAGTTCACCAAGCCAAAATCCGTTAAGGAACTGCGCAGTTTTGTAAGAATGTGTTCCTACTATCGGCGCTTTACTCGAAATTTTGCGATAATTGCAAAACTTAGCGCCACTGGGTACCAGCGTCCAGCGCCATGCTTGATTATGGGCCCAGTATGGGGCTGGTACCAGCGCCTTCTAGCGCAGGCACCGAGACGCTGGAGTGGCAGCGTCCCAGTACTCTGCGCAAAATGGCTTCACAGGGTTAAAACGGGGTTGCCCATTTGCCATAAATACTTATATATACCCCGCAGGGGCGCCTGCGCAAGTAGGCGTTTGGTGTGTAGCGACACCACGGACTCGAGCTAACGGGGGAGTTTCGGCTCCCTCCCACGCCTAGCCGTGCGTGGCTTTGCCGTGTCCGGGGAAAAGGGGATCCTGGGGGTTGAGCCGACGCTGGGTGATTGGACCTTTAAGGCCCCCCGGCAGAGGCAACACACCCCTTTGGCCCCGGCTTCACGTAGACGGCACCCCTGGGCTGACCCACCCAGGGGAAATCGGCAGTCGCCTTTTCCTATCTCTCTCTCCCTACATCTTCGTCTTTATCTCTTACTATTTATCTGTCCTGTCTTCTACTCTCTTCTGTTTACTTCCAAATTTCCTGGCGGCAAGGGTTAACCTTGTGTAGTTACCCAACCTTGGGTAGTTATATCTGGTTATAGCGGCGATGTATGACTGGCGCCTTCAAGTGTTCTACCTTGTAGCGTCCCCCTGTTGGGCTCGGTGGTGGGTGGTCACCATCGCCGCCGAACATGAAATGCACCACATGGCAAAATTTTTCCCCCCTTACAATGATCGGTCCCTGAAAAGGAACCGCACCGATGAAAGCTCCAAACGAACAGGAAGCAATTGTGACCACTTCCCACGCTATTTAGTCATACACTCTCTGGCAGATAACGTCTCAGTTGCAGGACTGTCGGTTTTCCTGATAGCTAAAACCCTTGCTAACCTAATAGGCAAAAAGTACGACGCAAAGAAACTGTCATCCGGTGATCTTCTTGTTGAAGTAAGCCAGAAACAGCATGCAGACACTCTCCTTAAACAGAAGCAGTTCGCCCACCTGAACGTGTCTATCACCCCCCATCGCAGCTTTAACACTGTTCAAGGCGTCATTTCACAACGTGATCTGATGCGAGAAACTGAAGCTGACCTTCTTGAAGGCTTTCGAGAGCAAGGCGTAGTAGCCATTCGTCGGATAACCATCAGGCGAAACAATGAAGAAGTGGTGACGCCTCACATAGTACTAACATTCAACCGTTCCACCCTGCCAGAATCCGTGAAAGCTGCGTTCCTTCACTGCAAAGTCCGCCCCTACATACCCAACCCTAGAAGGTGCTACAAATGCCAGAAGTATGGACATGGGTCGAATACCTGTCGCGGAAAAAAACATGTGCAAAATGTGGTGATCATGAGCACCCAACAGAGAGCTGTACTTCCACGCAAACAGAGTGCCCTAACTGTCACGGGCCGCACGCAGCGTACTCGCGGACTTGTGAAATTTTCAAAAAGGAAAAGGAAATTATCCAGACAAAAGTAATGGAAAACATCACATTCTCTGAAGCCCGGAAGAAGGTGTCGCTCTTCTCCGGAAGGACGTACGCTGACGCAGCGCGCCGGGGGGCCGGGCGGCGTCTAGTGACGGTGGGCACGCAATACAGCTTTGCTGATGCGTACACATCTTTGCCCCCCACCAAGCAGCCACAGGCTGTGCCAACCTCTCACGTCCCGGAGGTCGAACTTCATCAGACCCCAGGGACCACAAAGACAACTGAGACACCTGTCTCTTCTGACAAACCTCCATTAGCTTCTTCCGGTCTACCGGAGGCAATGGAAGTGACACCAGGATCCTCAGCGTCTAAGATGCTGACGGAATCCCCCCAAAAAAGGCGGGGCTCCATAGATCGCCTCAGAGGGAAAAGACACCCGCCAGTGAAGCCTCCTAATAGAGGCAGCGAAGTATGAATAAGTCACGCTCTTTTCCTCATTCATAAAAATGGCTGCCGAAAATATCATCCAATGGAACTGCCGAGGCTTACTTAAGAACTTAGACGACATCTATGAAATATTTGCACAACACCAACCAAACATACTTTGCTTACAGGAAACACACCTAAAACCTACACACACTAGCTTTTTGAAAAGATATGTGGTATACCGAAAGGACAGACAGGGCACTACACATTCATCTGGTGGTGTCGCTATCGAGGTGCAAAAAGCAGTTCCGTCTCAAAGCCTCACTCTGGTTACCGGCTTAGAAGCAGTGGCAATACGAACCCTAATTTTTGGACGAGTAACAACAGTGTGTTCACTATACATCCCTCCAGACTACCAACTTTCTACTAAAGAATTTGAAGCACTCATCGATCAGCTTCCGCATCCATTTCTGTTGGTCGGAGATCTTAACGCGCACCACCCTTTATGGGGATGTAGAAGAACAGATTCTCGAGGCTCCTTAATTGAAAACTTTCTGTTGTCCTCCGGCTCCTGTATATTTAACAAAAAAGAGCCAACATATTTTAATGCAGCACACAATTCATACACAGCAATAGATCTTGCTATCGGATCTCCTTCACTCTTGGCAACCACTGAGTGGGCTGTAATTCATAACCTCTATGGAAGTGATCATTTTCCTGTTTGTGTAAAATACAAAGAAAATACGAGTACAATGACTGTGAATGTAACCAGGTTTCGAGAACAGGGTGCGAACTGGACGAAATTCCGAAAACTCTCAAAACTATTGCGCTCATCAATTGAAACCCTAGGCATCGATGAATCTGAAGCGTTGGTCACACTGCACATTATACAGGCCGCAGAGCAATCTATCCCACATACATGTAACAATACACGGAACAAAAGACGACCTTGGTGGAACTCTGAGTGCAAAAATGCTCGTGACAATCAAAACAAAGCATGGTCGAAATTCCGCAGGTATCCTACAGTCGAAAACTTGGTGAATTTTAAGTGTGCGAAAGCAAACGGTAGACGTGTCCGACGAGAATCTAAACGACAGAGCTGGCAATCCTTTCTCTCATCGGTGAACTCTTACACTGACACGCATAAGGTGTATAACAGAGTAAGAGCACTCCAAGGGTACAGCACTCATCCGTTGCCCCTTGTTAGTGTTGCTGGTGATACACTGGAACACCAGGCAGATGCCTTAGGCCAACATTTCGAGTATATTTTCAGCTCTTCACATTATACAGACTCCTTTAGGCGATACAAACTTGCCGAGGAACGTAAACCTATTCGTGATGACAGGCCGTCGGCAGAAGGGTACAATGCCCCCTTTACTATAGGTGAATTAAAGGCAGCACTGGCAAAGTGCGGCAGCTCAGCAGCGGGCTCGGACAGGATTACTTACGGCATGCTGAAACACCTACACGAAGAAACGCTTGACGTCATCCTCATTCTTTTCAACAATGTATGGTCCTCTGGGCGTCCATGACCTGGAAAAAGGCAGTTATCATACCCATTCTTAAACAAGGAAAAGAAGCCACACTTGCTGCTAGTTACAGGCCAATAGCGCTGACCAGCTGTTTGGGCAAGGTGTTCAAAAAATGGTGAATCGCCGCCTTATGTATTACCTTGAATACAATGGCCTCCTTGATCGTCATCAAGCTGGATTCAGGTCTGGCCGCTCGACAACTGACCAACTGGTAGCATTTGAATCCTATGTTAGAGATGCCTTCATTCATAAACAACACTGCCTATCTGTATTTTTTGACTTGGAAAAGGCTTACGACACGACATGGCGTTATGGCATTCTCCGTGACCTGCGATCTTTTGGAGTGTCAGGAAATATGCTGAATACTATTGAAAGCTACCTTTCTGACCGTACATTTGTGGTTCGTGTTGGTAATGCCTTATCGAAGTGGTTTACGCAAGAGAATGGCGTACCGCATGGCGGTGTTCTTAGCTGCACACTATTCATCGTAAAAATGAACTCCATAAACACCATACTGCCTAAAACAATCTCCTACTCTGTATATGTGGATGACATTCAGATCAGCTTCAAATCATGCAACATAGCCACGTGTGAACGTCAGATTCAGTTGGCAGTAAACAAGCTGTCAAGCTGGGCAGACAAAAATGGGTTTAAGTTTAACTGTGACAAGACTGTTTGCGTACTCTTCTCAAAACTACGTGGCATAAGGCCGCCCCCCAACATTTCAATTAATGGACAAACCATAACTACCAAAAAAAATCACAAATTTCTAGGTGTTGTGGTTGATGAAAAGCTCAGCTTTGTTACACATATCAAACAGCTACGACTCAAGTGCCTGAAAGCCTTAAACCTGCTCAAGATTCTCTCGCATCAGTCATGGGGCACAGACCGTGACTGTCTACTCAACCTTCTCAACAGTGTTGTGCTATCGCGCATCGATTACGGCTCGGTAGTTTACGAGTCAGCTTCAAAATCTGCATTGAAGATGCTTGACCCAGTGCACCACCTTGGGCTCCGGCTGGCCAGCGGTGCTTTCCGAACCAGCCCGACAGCCAGCCTGTATGTTGAGACAGACCGGTGGTCACTAGAACGGCGACGTCAGTTTACAAGTGTCACGTATGCCACCAAGGTGCTTTCCCATGTCGACCACCCAGCTCGCGCGCTATTGCAGGATACATCGAACGCCCTCCTGTTTTCGAGGCGACCATCAGCTACGCCACCGTATTCCCTCAGAGTGGCCTTACACCTTGGAAATATGCACATACCGGTCTCCAATCTTCAACCAACCTCTCACAAGGACACTGTTGTGCCATGGGAAATGCAGGCTATCGATTGTGATTTGTCATTCCTAGAGGTAGGAAAAAATGGCCATCCAGTAGCAATCGATCAACACTTCAAGTACCTGCAGGCCAAATACAGGTGTGCTGAATATTATACTGATGCCTCCAAGTCCTCCGCAGTCGCATGTGCGGCACTCGGTCCCGCTTTCTCTGAATCTAGAACAATGAATGAACATACCAGTATATTTACTGCAGAATGCTATGGCATACTTTTAGCTGTAACGCACATTTTAAAGGAGAAAAAGCCAGCCTCAATCATATACACAGATTCTCTCAGTGCTGTGACTGCGCTGTCCTCCACTAAGATACTCAAAAACCCAGTTACTAATACACTTCGAAAATGCATCATGTCAGCCCGCAAATCTAAGCTCAAAATCACGCTATGCTGGATTCCGGGACACTGCAACATTGCTGGCAATGAGATAGCGGACAAACTTGCGAAGTCAGCAGCACTCCGCCCATCAGTTGACGTAGACACCATCCCGTATGAGGACCTGAGGCCACTCATCATATCCCGAATGCGTAGACAATGGCAAGAAGAATGGAACGCAGCAAACGCAAACAAACTGCACTTAGTAAAGCCAAGAATAGGAAGATATCTGACTGAAAAACGTAACAGGCACCAAGAGGTTGTACTGTGCAGACTCAGGATCGGTCATACACATGCAACACACTCGCACCTTTTAAAGAACTCTCCAGCACCACATTGTGCAAAATGTGGTGATGAGCTGTCTGTCGTTCACGTTCTAATTACCTGTCCGTACCTCGAACCAGAAAGACTGTGTCACTTTTCAAAGCTGTACAAATGTCACATTCCGCCTCATCCACAATTTTTTCTTGGAGACGATCCCTTGTTTCCCCCAAAAGTAGTCTTAAAGTTTTTAGCTAGTGTAGGCTTTCTACATTCCATAACATACTCTCACTAATCTCAGCCTCCTCTCAATCCTGAGGGAACCGCTGAGACGTTTTTATCAAATGTCATGCAGCACGCACTCCTTGTCTTGACAAGGACTGTTTACGACACGGCATGACTTTGTAAAACCCATAAGCGTAGCCCGTTTTAAACCCATCACACATAGTCACTACACCTAAGTTTAGGTTCTATACACTACTCTTTTACTCTTGCCACCCTGAGTAGACTTTTTATAATCAAATCGACCAAAAACCGTGTGTTTGGCGCTCTTTGGCCGGAGTTGCCCTTGCGCCACTAAAATTTACAATCATCATCATCAAATACTTATATATAGATAAAATAGCGCGCATTCATACACAAATAAAAATTAGAAACTACAAAATAAAACATTTCCTGCCGGGACTCGAACTCACTACTTCCGTATTCCAAACCGAGTGCGCTACCTACTACACCACGCCAGATTTTCTTTCTCTTTATTGCCTTCTTGACTACAGGTCAAGTTAATGTGACAATCACCATCGCACATGTTTCATGTGTGATAACGCATCAAACAAAGTTATTACATCTTCAACACAATCGGTAGTGTTATACACATCTCGCACTTTTATAACAGCTTCCACGAAACACTCATTAACAAATAGAACTCTTACATCATAGTGTCTGTACGATAGCATACTACACCAAACCGTATGAAGACCAACTAAAATGTAACATCCAAATTATGCACCAAACTATCACAAGGCAAAAAACAAATTCCATATGGAGTAACAGGTAAATCTTTCTTTAATGTCCTCTGTAAAATGTCCCAATAGAAAATAGCATTCCTAAATCAATAAACACATGTTCAATGGTCTCAGGTTTGTTGAACAGGAGACAGCTGCTTCCCCATGGTACCTGCATTGCTGTCTCTTCAAGCCACGTTTTTACTGGCAAGGTTCCCGTATGAAGTCTAAAAAAGAAGTTATTAACATTGCGTGGTGTACACATGTTTTCTACTCGGTTTAGTACGTCATGTCCATATGATTTTTCATACTTTGAACTGTAAAAGGGCACAGGAAGAACATCCTGTATTAGGTTTTTCATGAGGCGCTTTTTTTTCAACTTAGTTAGGTAATCTATCGAAAACCTTGCCCTTGAGAAACGATATGAGAACACAACTTCGCGCAAGAACGGTGACAAGGTGTGTCGTTCTCCCCTGTCTGAAGATACAAAGAAGTCAGACATGTGGTGTAAGAGCGTTGTTTGAAATAAAGAACATAAAAAAGAGTCTCTCTGGTCTCTTCCTAACAGGAAACGTCATATCACTTGGTTAAGAAACAGATGGCACAAAGACAGCCCTCCTTGCTTAACACGCCGAAACAAGTTCGTTCTAGATGTTCGCTCCGATGTGGAGTTCCAGATGAACGTGGCGAATATCCTGTGGCGCTTATGAATGCTTATACGCGTACAACTAAGCACTTGCAAAAGGTACATAATTTTAGCAGCCAGAAATACGTTATATACAGCTGACCGAGAGAAAACTGGTAAGTCACGACCACCCCATATTTCGGCTTTCGCGTGCTGTTCTTCAGCTTTTTCAAGCCAAAACACTTTACTGTCTTGATACCTGTGTAATGGTACCCCTACGTAACGAGTAGTTCTCGTGTGCCACTGAATATTTCCAAAGGAACTGCGTGTGAAGTCCCAGTTTTCGTGCCACAAACCAATGCATTTCTTTTTGCTCATTAAACTTCCACTCGTATCACAAAATCCTTGAGTGATTTCTAATAACGAAGTGACACTCTCTCTGTCCACAGCAAAAAAAGGCAATATCGTCGGCTAATGCCAAAACACGCACTTCCCATGACTTCAACCTGAAACTACTCATCCCGGCATGGTGAATCACTTTCTGACACAGTGGTTCCGAAAATACAGTGAAAAGCAAAGGACTTAAAGGACACTTCTGGCGCACGAAGGAAAGTACTTGTATGCGCTGTGAGAGTTTTCCACATAAAATTAAATTTGTGGTTGAACAATTTTTATGCAAATCTATTACCTTTACTTATGATCGCACCAAGACCAACGTATTCAGCTAGCGTGAAGAGTATATTGCGTGGAACCATGTCGAAAGCCTTGGCTAGATCAATTTGTAAGATGGCTACTCTCAGAAGCGCAGCGTCCCAATACTCCAAATGCTTCTGGCCACATGAATATTCGTGAATATTCTTCTATGCTTGATGCCGCAAGTCTGATGTGGCCCGACGAACTTGTGTATAACTGCTTGCAACCTCCTCGACAGAACTTTCATAAACACCTTATAATATACGTTTGCTAGCGTGATTGGCCTTTATCCTGTCACTTTGCGTAAAACATGTTGCTCTTTCCCTTTAGGAATCAGCACAGTGTGCACCCGATTAAACGATGGAGGGAGAGTTTCGCGATCTAAAGACTCTGAAAAAACCTCATGAAATATGCGACGGCCATTATCGTTTAACGCCTTGTAAAAGGCAGTATTAATGCCATATGAACCAGCTGCCCCAGACGCCTATGCCAAGATCATCGATAGCCTTCCTAATTTCCCCTATACTAATAGAAATTTCCAATAAATTTGTGTCCTCAGCATTAAGTGTCGGTATTTCTATCAAGAACTCATCTACAAACCCGGCTCCTTCGGTTGGCTATAAGCAAACAAGTCTTGATAGTAGCTTTCAAAAGCTTTCATGACATCTTTACGCTCTCTCAATAATTTATCATTAAATTTTATATCTAGGATATCGTGAGCTCGCGCATATACGCCTTTTCATCTGACGAGGCTCGCTTTGTTGGGGCTTCACCCACGAAGTATCTCTCAGCTCTTGCTCATATATAATTGCGCCTTTATAATTATCCTCTTCAAGATATTGAATTTTGTTTTTGACAACCTGCAGTTGATGTGTATATAAGCCCGGGTTTTCTGCTTCAATTTTCAACAAATCATTTAGCTCTGCCCGTAGCTCGCTTTCTTGTTTACGAGCTTTACACTTCAGTGACAACCACACTCTATGGCCTTCATTTTTATCCTTTGCTTCCCATGTTTATCCTTTGCTTCCCATTTCCTACGTTTCCGAGGCACTCTTTTCTGCGTTTTATAAAAAAATTCTCGATTTCCTTCCTTGTTTTATTACAAACTCTTCAAGCGTAATTTTCTTAGTATTCAGTTTCCATGTTTCCATACAACATTTTTTGCACTTTCGGCCTACCTCAAACGAGACTAACCAATGATCACTGAAGGAAACAGCATAAACGTCATATTTCTGACACATAGGTACTATCTCTGAACAAACGTATGCTTGATCTAGGCGTGCGTGACTCGAGCCTTGAAATTGTGTGAAGTGTTGGCGAATGCCACCCTTCGCAAACAGAGCTACGTCATCAAAAAAGTACTTATTAAGGCTATCTCTAAACAAACGATCACTTTCATCACATAATTTAGCAGTATACATACAATCTTCTAAGGTGAGAGATGTGTGACAGAATCACACATCTCTGACATTCAAAGTACGCTTGAATTTTACGAAAAAAAAAAACAAACATCTGTCTCCTGAATTTTAGGTGCATGTACACAGATAATTCTAAATTTAGTGTTCCCGTCACAAAAGTGACACAAAACAAAATTTCCATGTAGGCAATTTGTGACCTCTTTCACTACAAGACCAAGAGAGTTCTTGACAAAAATAATACATCCGGCTGATGCTCCCACTGCATGGCTCGCACACGCATTGTGCCACAATGAAAGTTTTTCACCAAGCTATCAGTCACGTCCTCGGTACAAACTTTAGCCACCTGGACCACGAGCAAGTTCAAGGTCTTTTCTCTCATCGAGCGTTTCAACTGGTACTGTTTGCGACGCACTCCTAGATCACGTACATTCAGCGTACCAACGTGTAAAGGCGCAGTCCATGCTAGCCATGTTGATGACAAAGTTGAAACAACAATACTGCGCTTACACTGTCTCGTTTACCGTGCAGTGGGAAAACCGGAGTCTTACGCGCCTCGATCCTGTCCCCGAAGCGGTGACGATGACGCCGACCGGGTTTCGAGGGCATATTTTCTACACTTAGCGATCATGACGCGATGCAACAGATGCTCCCGCCGTTTCAGGTTGTGTTCCACGCTTTTTACTCGGTACCCTAGCCGCGTCCCGTGGTCACTTCCGGAGACATTGCACTGGCTTCCGGTGTAGGAATCTCGCCACTGGTACCCATGTCTTCCTCGATTGTTTCTTGAATGTCCCAGTGGTCGCCTGTTGCGGCCTAACTCCTCTGATTCCTTCGTTGAGTTTTTGTCGTCTTCCGGTGGTACGTCGGCTGTCTCTTCTTCAGTTGCCTGAAACGTGGCGTTGGGTCCATGACATTGCTGCCAGGTGCCAACTTCTCAGCCTCCTCGGCGTCTATTAGATTATTTTGGGCGTCGTCTTTTGAAAGCGCGGTCTTCGTAACACTTGCATAACTCCTGACGCAATCTTGACTTTCATTTCCAAACGCTCAGCATGCCTCACAGCGGGGAGTCTGTCAGTCTCGTCGTATATGTCCTTTCATGTGACACCTTAGGCAAAGCTGTGCCTGACCAGGAGCCACAAGGAGGGACAGTGCCCCCTTCAAACTTAAAAAAGTGCGGCAGTCTTCTAGCAACACGCCTTCTTTCAGTTTCACTCGTACCACCCTCGTCGTCGATGTCGCGTGTTCAAGCCCGCGATGGTCCAGTTGTCGTTTTAAACCTTCAGAGCTTCACCAAAGTCACTAAACGCTTGTCAAATGCTCTCATTCGAGACGGCGAACTCAACCCAGTGGATTT
>WOVY01015072.1:0-80147 GCA_013436015.1 Rhipicephalus annulatus
TATTGCTGCCGGCTGTTACTTTTCGTCGGGGCAGTGCTGTATCTTTCTATGAACGTCCAAAACGCGGTGCGGTATTCGGTTTCGGTGCCGCTGTACCTTTCTTTCGTTTACCCCCATTGTGCGTCCTTGTGGTAGCACGTGTTTTGCACTGCATCCGCGGTATATTGTCAACGCTTTGCTATGTAGCTTTGAAAGAGATGAATATTTACTGTGGGTACTTGATGGTGCGTGAAGTTGGTTTTTTTTCTTTCTTTCTTTTTTTTAAAAAAGGAAAGGTGGTGCGATCTTCCGTAGCCCGTATACGTTATCGCGACTGAGCGCACGTCGAATGAAGCAAATAGAGGGAGTCTGTAATTCGGAAATAATGTGCAGAGCGGAATGTTTGCCCGTCCTTTTTGCGAACATCGACCACGTGACAAATGCCGCGTACGCTCGCTATGGCTACCACGGAAGACTGCTTTATTTTTTTTTGTTATTCTTCAAATATTGTAATGAGAATGCAATAATAATAATAATTAATAATAATAATAATATAATAATAATAATAATAAATGGTGGAGGGACAAGAGACAGCGCTAATAAACCATTTTACTATGACTTGTTCTCCATTTTGTCTTCTTGGTGTTGCCTGTTACCGTGTCCACAAGATCAATCATAGACGTCTGAATTCTCTATACGTTTGTCTGTTTCAGGTCCGTAGTCAAGAACTTTTTTAGGGGGGGGGGGGGGGGGTCGACGGCATTGAAAAAACATAACATCTATTGTCAATATTTGTTTTCTGTAAACGCTCCACGCTATCCAAACTTCGGGAGGAAAGAGAAGAGCAAAGTGCCACGCCCCCCCCCCCCCCCCTACTACGGGCCAGGTCTGTTTGCAGTTTTTTGGGGGCGACTTTGCGAATTTGCCGCTTTCACTCGTGTTTTGTATTGAGACACCTGGGATAACCACCAATGCCGCTTATTGTAGGCCCGTGTACTCAGATTTGGGTGCACGTTAAAGAACCCCAGGTGGTCAAAAAAAAAAAAAATCCGGAGTCCTCCACTACGGTGTCTTTCATGATCCAATGGTGGTTTTGGGACGTTTAAACCCCACAAATCAATCAATGCCGCTTATTGTACAGAGGCTGTTGCGTGCAGCGCTTCGGTCAGCAGGAAAAAAAAAAACCTGCAGAATGGGCAGACAGTTCACGCGCCGAGGGTCATGGTATGCATATAAGGCGCACAAGGGAGAGCCTTCACTTTTTCTTCTCAACACTTGCCCTCGGATCTCGTTTGCTTATTAGCCGACTTTAGTCGCTATCCTTTCTCCGTATATCCTTTCTCCGTACTGCACAGAATTGGTGGGGTAGCGGAGCATTGTTGCACGCACGCAATGCACCGCACTCTTCTGCGCTCATTCGTTAATTGGCGTGGCCGTTTTGGGCGTGGCGACGTGAATGTCGAATTACCGCTTAATGACCGCTAATTTACCTTCGTATGCGGAGACATAAAAATAAAAGGAAATGTTTCGCGTGAGGAATTGTTCTTTACAAAATAGAAAGTGTGCGTATTTTATCGGACGCAGCTGCAGTAATCGATGCTTTAAGGCGTAATTGTGTGACCCCTTTTAGATTAGCGCAGCTGTTTTGCCCGGCGGAACGGAAAGGAAATTGTACTTTTATTTTTATTCCACTAGGATATATATATATATATATATATATATATATATATATATATATATATATATATATATATATATATATATATATATATATATATATATATATATATATTGCTACGTGCCTTCTGGTTTCGGGACGTAAAACCCCATTCTTTACAACATCGACTCACACATATACCTCCGAAATGTGTGCAAAACCGTTTATTCGATGAAAAGAAAGTGGCGCATGTTGTCGGGCTCTCGTCGGGCGTATCGAAACACCTTTCGCCCAATTTCCTCGGTACGGGTGTTTTTGCTGCATACAACGGAACAAACGTGCATGCCTCAGTTGATGTTTCAGCATATTGTTTTTCGACGGGGTGGATTTCGCACGGACCATCTGCCTTCGATGACGCGATCTGTCGACAGTGACGTTGACGCTATAGCGATGGGCGAGGACATACACGAGGCAGGCCGCCTGCTCCTTGGGATCGCAAGCAAGCTAAAGGTATACAGCGCTGTCATTTCGAGGCGGCCGGCGTGTTCTTTTTTTGCTTGACCTTCTGGCTTCGGCGTCGTTCCGGCCTTGTAAACAACACACGTGTATAATGCAGTGCCGACATACACTCTGGCGGGAAACGTGAATGCGGGGGCTTTCTTAAGGAGACGGTGGCGAAAACAGAAAAAAAAAAACGGCTTAATATTTAGACATCTGACAGGCGCCGAGCGCATGCATCTCGTATTCTCTGACTGCCCTTGAAGCCGTGGCCCCTTTCACCCATTTTGCATTGAGAGGGAGCATTAATAAGCTCACGACTTTCTTAAGCGGTTCTCTCCAGCAAATAACGTATAAGAAAAAAATTAATTAAAATAAACAGTGCCGCGATGCATGACACCTGTGCGCGAGATGGAATGGCTCTTCCGCCACCACCACCTGCCCGCACCTCTGGCTTGACATCTCCGCGGGTGGTCCTGCTGCGCAGAGGAAAAAAAAAGGAAGATGGGGGAAGGTTGGAAATCGTACGCCATATCTAATCGTCCTCGTGTGCTTGTACGACCCAAGTCTCTGTGTATACACTCTGCAGGGCCACCCTTCCTTCGCACTCATTAAGAATTCGTTTGGCTGTCGCGCTTGCTTTCGCATTTCTCATCCCTGGCCGCCTTCTCGCCACAATTTGCGTGCGCACTGCACGCCCTGGTTTCTCTCTTTTTTTATTCGCGTATATTCGTTTTCCTTTTCCTCGTCTTCTTCACGGCCTCTCGCGACGACGCTCCGAGTGTCCGCGCGGGCGTGTGACCTCCTTCGAAGCTGTCTTCGCCTCGAAGCCGCTCGGATTTGCGGGAAAGCGGAATAGACGACTGCGCCTCGAAGGCCGTCGGATCGGAGGGGAGGAGGTCAGGGTTGCATATATTACGGCTGCGAACGTCGCCGGCTCTCCGCGCGAATGCCGCTATTACTAGCGCTGTCGAGCCCGATTGATTTTACGAGTGAGCCGAAGCGAAAGTGCTTAGTTACCGTCGTCCGTCGCCTCGTCGGGTGGTTAAGCCATAGGTGGCGCGCGCGCTGCCTCCGATGAGTATTACTGCTGACACGTAGTGCCCGTTGAGTTTGAAGAACCGGGGTGCGAAACACCGGGGTCAGCATTTATTATTTTTTTTTGTTGGTGCGACTTTTGCGAGAAAGTATGATTCTACGGGTGCGACTGTGTGCGATATATAGCACGCGTTGTCGTAAAGTATTAGCTTGCGAATTTTACGTCATGCGGCGTGAAGTTCGCAGGATGAACGTACGAAAATTCCGCTGCTCCTGCGTTTTGTCGCTCCGTTTTTATTGCTATAGCGTCCATGCGCAAGTCTGTGCAAAGAGCTCTACGTTTCACTGCCAAGATTTCCAAGACTCAGTTGTGAGCAGAACAATATAGAGTGTTGTACATGGACATTTTTTTTAATTGTACGTTTTGTACGTCGTATGGTTACAGCTGCAACTTGCAAAATATGCCTCTTTGTGGTTCGGGGTCAGTGAAGCAGAATTTGACGCGTTCTGTGCATATTCGAAACTTCACTGTGCGTCATTATCTACTTGCGTTAATAATGTGTCACAACACGTCTGTGTATTAAGGGATCAATGCTTTTTTTTTTTTTCATCGACCAGGATACGTCCTTCCATGCACTTGTTTGACATACACTTGCAGTTCACCCTCTTCCACGGACAACGTCTACATAATGATTAGAACTTGACTAAGCGCAACGCAACGACTTGTTCACACAACGCGAAGGAGACACGAAGCTTCACGAGCGTTTAAAACATGCCCGTGCGGCAACTTTCTTTACAAGAGCACGGTCACGTGCTGCCGCATAGCTCCCTAGTTGCTCAACTTCATCAGCCCCAGGGTACCTCGGTTCAACCTAGTAAACCCGACCGTGCATACTTCACAAACTAGTGTAACTGCAAAAGAGAAAAAAAAAAGGAGCGCCAGGTGTTGCGAGTCCCTAAAACTCACCCCTTCTCGCGCTCGGTGTCGCACTTGCGCGAGCCTTTTTGCAGCTTTGTAAGGTTTGCATGCCTCGGCTTACCCTTCCTTACGGGTTGGCGGCTCGGCTGTTGCCATCGGCGGCTGCTCGGAGCTTGCGCAACGCATAAAGATATCGCGAGACACAGTGGCTCCCTTTCGCCGCTGTCTCTGCCGTGCCATGCTATTTATTAGTCTTTTTTTTTCTTCCGGTACAGCCGTCTCGGGTCTTTTGCCTCATCTTAGCGCAGCTGCTGCGTGCTTCGAAGAAAACCGAGGAACAGCCCGAGTGTGGTGTGTTGCTCCTTTTCGCTCACCGGAACTCGGGAACGCGCGTGCAAACACGCCCGTATGCGTGGCGTGTAAAGTTGTTTATGCGCGGGGGTACGCGAACTTATCTACGCATCGGTGGGGCTTGTTTCGCAACCGTGGTCACATTAGCTGCTATAAAGGCAGCGGTGGATGTCGCCTACTTGGGAAAGCTGTGAGCTTTCGAAAGGTTCGTAAACGAGGTAAGCGAATGAGAGCTTGCGAATGCATCGTCAGAGTAAGTGCGGCGCATCGGTGCATATAGGCTGCAATGGCAGAACTTCTTGCAGTGCTTAGCACAACTTCTTGAGTAATGGGAGATCTTTCTGGCAGTGCTTTGCACGACCGCTGCAGTGCCTCAGTGGCTACTCTGAGGACGCCTTGCTCTTGATCGACGCAGGGTCGGTATACCGTTGAGGAAACATGCACGGACTGGGCTAAAACCCCATACGTGTGGCTGAGCTCTTTCGTTTGGTACCGGAGGGCAAAACCGCTAGCGTGACCTAATTTGAGATAACGTCGGATGGTTAATAACAGCGGAGCCTCCCGAAACGCTCCCCCCCCCCTTTTTTTTTTCGCCTTACTACGACATCGTTACTTGTTCCACTCTTATTGATTTATTTATTCTTGCTCGTCAAATAGAATTATGAACATCGGGCGGTCACGTATTCAGGTGATCTGAAATGTACTAGTGTTTAAATTGAGACGCTCCAATGAAATGATAAAAGAGCCTAAACCAATAAATTAGTTTTGGGGAACTCCGTTTTAGTTCATTTTACCATCATACATTGGCTCTTTTTTTAGCTAAGAATGCAAAGGTAAAATTTTCATTTTTTAAAAACTTTGTGCTTTGCAGATTGATGTGCATTGTTCTGAGTTCGGCACTGATCCTACAAATGTTCGAGAATGTTTTTTTGCTTGAAACGAAGAAGTCAATAGATAAGTGCAATTTTTACACTCGTGACAGACAACGCAGATGTGCAAGTTTTAATAAGGACATAATAAGGGATATGGATGAAAGTTCTGCAGACTGTGTTTTAGCAAGCTATATATAGCTTAGGGCGCCGTTCCGATACAATGGAGGTGTCAGCAAAGATCATTGCCACCGTGAAAGTTTCGAAGGACACCGAGGGGGGCCTCTGGCCAATGTCCCTCGCAAGGCTATACGATATACTACAGCCTGGTCATGAATAACAGACACAAAAAAAGAAAAGCTGCAGACTCTAGTTTGCCTGCGCGTTCTCGTTTGCTCCCCCCCCTCCCCCCCCTCAAGCCCAGACCGCAGTCCGTGCCAAGGCCTCCTCGATGTCGGCTGTGTACGACATCGCAGTGGTTGCTAATAGCGCGCTCGTCGCCTCTATATCGACCCCGAGAGGATGTGTGTAGTACGAACGCGCCCCTTCGTTAAGTCCTGCGGATGTTGATGCGGGCTTCGATGGATGTCAGCCATGACCCCGATATGTAGTGGTCTCACCGCCAGCAGCCAATGACCGATTATGCGATGATCAGCTTACGAAAGCGCACTGCAGTGTACGGTAGAGTAGAGTATATAATATAGTGTCCACAGTGCAGTTAGTATTATAGCATAGTATAATACATATCGCATAGTTTGTGGTGTGCACAAAGTACATGGTCTAGTGTGGTCTAATGTAGCATGTACAATACATCCCGGTGGGACCTATACATCTCCGTGGAACCTGAACGATACAACGATGCGCGACCTAATGTGCGTTATCGCCGGACGCCTGAGATGTGAGCGTGTCACTTGTGTTTGGTTTGGCGCCGCAGCCGCCATGGGGGGGGGGGGGGGGGTAGCTTTTAATTGTATTTTTACAGCGAAAGCTGCTATGAGATCACTTTTCGGATCGTGCGCAGTTGTTGTCCGCCGCCTCCAGTGTCCCTAACCACATCGTGCGAAAAAAAAAAACTTTGCACCAATGATACAGTGGGGCGTGAACCCGAGTCTGCTGGGTGCCAGCCCAATATTCAACCACTGAGTTAAGCCGGTGCTTGTAACTTGTCAAACTTGCCTTAGGCAGGCATGACCTAACACCAATGGCACATTAAGTCTCGAATCCGAGTTCGCTGAATGCCGGCCCAGTATTCTACCACTGAGCTACACCGGTTCTTGTGACTTGTTGTCAAACTAGCCTTAGGCAGGCTTGATTTCGGGAAAGCAAACGCGTTAATACGACTTTAAAGCGTTTTACAACAGCGAAGAACAACCAGTCGTCGCACAATGCGAATAGCGTAACGAGTGGGCCATCCAAAGCTCCAAACCATCACAGAAGCTGCTTCTTGTTGCCCTATTAACTGTGGTGCATACCCACTTCAGCCATAATTCCTCATCGTCGCCAGCCTCTGCATGGACAATTGGAACAAATTCCTTGCGAGCGTTTAGCGGATACCACGCTTCCCAGAAGATTGACGAAAAATAGCATAGCGAATGCCGGCCTACTACCCGAAAGTTTATTATTAATGCCCTAGTGGGTACAAAGCAGGTGTGCTTGCTGTAGTCACCCAATGAGTGTTTAGAAAAGGCTCTGAAGGCCGCTCTTCTAGCTTTCGCCGTGACTGTGCTGTGCCTTACATTTACTTGCATTCCTCCTGTATTCTTTTATATGCGGAGTGAATCTTCAATGTTTTTATTTTCGTGTTTTTTTTAAATTTATACAAATAAATTGATGTTTTATCGCGTGTCTTGATTTTGAGTGGCACTGCAGTTCCGTTATAGCACATCGTGTAGATGTAGAGTGTTTGCTTCTGTGGCTTATATGCCGACTATTTGGACTTTCTTGTGGACAATAACTTCCATTTCCAACTCGTAAACAATGTCATAGAAACGAGAGGTGGGAGGGAATCGAGAAAGCACTCTACGAATTAAGTTCTCATCCCCGTCCGTACGTATCCCGTATAAATGAGCGTGCAGGTAAAATCGGGGCGCGGTCCCATAGCTCACCCCGTTCGCTGGCGATTTCGTACGGCGCTGCGCGCGCCGACCAAAACAAACGTGATCGATGGCAGCTGCAGGGCTGCGCTGGTTGGTGTGTGCCGCTCCGCTGACCTCTGCGCCGCGTCCCCGCCTGCTGCTCGTCGAAGAAGTCAGTGGCGGTGCTAACGGCACGGGCGCGCACTGGACAGACCTTGGCACGCTTCGCTGGTCGAGCTTTCCCGTCCACAACCTCGCTCGCCTGCAACAAACTCGAACCTCCGAGAGCGCTGCCTCTACGCTAAACGTGCGGGCCCAATTTGCGGCGCCCGCAGAGCCCACAACAGCAGCAGCAGCGCGTGCATGCGAGCAGGCTTGGCAAACGCTGCTGTCCCCTTGTCAGTCATCAGCGCACGAGTGGGTGCGCTTTGGTCTCTTGTGGGGTTGGCCCCTTTGGGCGTTGTTGCCTGGCTTGCCTAACTTATTCCTTTAGTTTCCCCGCTGACTAAATGCTAACTCTAACTTATGACGGCGTCTGGGAGGGGTTTATATTTAGCGTGCTTGACAGCTTCCGAGAGTGTGCGTTTAGGCTGGTGTCGCGTAGGTCGTCTAAAAAATTGGCAGTATTATTTTACGCTGTATTAAAGAATCGGGTCGCGTACACGATACTACTACTACTACTACTACTACTACTACTACTACTACTACTACTACTACTACTACTACCACTAATAATAATAATAATAATAATAATAATAATAATAATAATAATAATAATAATAATAATAATAATAATAATAATAATAATAATAAATTACTTGTTACACCCTAAAACCATGATATGATTATGCGGGACGCCATAGTGGAGAGATCCGGAAATGTCGACGATGTTCTTTAACGCACACTGGCTTCGCACAGTGCACGGGCCTCTGCCATTTCGCCTCTCGAAATATGACTGCCGCGTCCGGGATCCAGATTGCGACCTCTAGGTGGTATACCAGTGGTCAAAAAAGCATATATACTTTATAAAATCGCCGCTCAAGCACTTCGTTAACCAGGGAAAGATGGAACGTGCTGTCCCGGTGTTTAGCAGTGGTTTCAACGTGACGCTGCACTGAAGTCTCGCAATTATTAGTTACATGTTCGTGCTTCTTAATGAGGTTGTAGACACGTTTGGCTTGGGTTTACCACAGTGTTTTATTTCACATGCCGCACATTGCGCCTTGGATGATCACGGTTACAGAAGAGTGTAATGAGCGCTTGAACGCGTTTCGCAATGCGCTAATTAAAGTGGTTCTTCTCAAACCACATGTGGTCGCAGACGTCGCATCCGAAGCCAAAGTGTCATTAGAGAAACTCCCGCCGATAGCGGGCGTTCGCCACGATCAGCACGCTCTCGCAATCATCACGCTGATGCTGTTGTGCCCGCAATGCCGCTAGTTCGGCGTGGCGTTGTTGCAAGCGTTCGACATCGCGAGCTAACTCGGTGGCGTAGTTTTGCGGGATCCTCCCGCCACCGGTGCTTTCATTCTCGTAAGCGATTTAGCGCAGCTTGGAAGGCTGCCGCATGATCGGTGCGCAGTTTCTGCCCGCATTCGTCATCCCGGGGTCATTTTCGAGCCCGGACTGCACCTTCAGCCCGGTCGGCCCAGCGAACGTGAGCTCGCCCATGTTTCCACTGTCGGGGCTTTTCTAGAGTTGTCCGTGGTTTACCCATGTGAAAGGTCCCAGTAGAAGTTGATGCGCGCGTGCTCGGAGCCACGGCTGCGACGAGATAAACGACATCACTCACAACGCATCCGATGGCGCGCGTGCTTTGGTACGATGCTGATGACGACGTAACTGATAGCACAGCCAAGGGAGGCCGCTCGTGACACCGATGCCGAATGGTTTTTCGTTTTTCCTGGTCATATACAGTTTTCGCTGTAATAGAGGTGCAGGACCTCTTTAGAGGTCCCTGGTGGAGTCCCCATTCTGGGGACTCCATTGATTAAAGCCGCCGCCATGGCTCTCGCTGGGCCTCAAGGTCTGATCAAAACAGCCGAAAACTGGAACCACTGATCGACCTTGACGGACCACGATACAGACGCGTGTGCGTTCGTCACAACGCAGGTAACTTGTTCGAAGCGTTTACTTTCCGTGGCTGCAAGAATGTTACTTTTTGGGATGGAAACGGGTCTATAACGGCAATTTTCTTTCCCGCATGCTCCTTCCTTGACAACGAAGAATGGCACTTTGCGTAGAATGCATCGCGTGCACCTGATCAGGTGGGCACCTGACCGCCTGCTGATACACTGTTCGTGATACAATGTCTCGCTTCTATATAAAACAACGAGCCTTAGCAGCTAAAGTGCTGCGCAGCTGAGATCTTCAGGACGCGGGTTTGATTCCCAGACACGCGTCTGCCTCATTTTTTCTCGGGGGCGAAATACGACGAAGCACCCGTGCCTTTATATTTTGGTGTCTCGGCATGGACGGTTTACTATACCGTACTGTTTACTATACCGTACTGTTTACGGCATTACTGTACCACGATCCAAAACTATGTTAGTTCGAGGCGTATAGTGTAACATGATTGTACGGCCGGATGGAGGTCTTCCACACTGACATAATGGCATGCACACCACAGTGGTTTTTTCCATTCCTATACTGTATACAGTAAAAGGCCAGTGCTAAAGGACCTTATTTTGGGCCCCCTTAACGAACCACAGTTTGTAAACTTGGTTAGTACTTAACACTAATTTGCCATTACACAACATTGACGCACATTGTAATCGTATCCTGGTTTTCGTCACTCGTAAAACCCAGGGTTTACGTTGTTTCATTCTTCTCCAAGAAAACACGCAGGGTGTTTATTAAGCAGGGGCGTTGACGAGCTTCCCAAGTGAGGCAGTTTCTTGACCCCACCACTGCCAGTTTTTGGGGCTGCCGCAGGTCTATCACCCATTCCAGCACTTGTCTCTGTCGCTGTTGTTGACTCCGCAGCAGCCAGTGCTATGCCCGGCCGGGTCGTCACGGTGTGTCAACCTGCGGACGAGGGAGGATCCAGGCCGTGGGGGACGGCACACTTCGTCGGCTTTGTTGTCTCCGGCGCGTTCCTATTTTTGGCTTCTCGAATACGTGCGCGCGCACGGACAAAAGGGCGAAAAACACTGCTTGCCACACCTCGACGTCCATCGTAGTGCCAATATTGGCCTTTGTCTCTGTTTATTTGTCTTTTTTTCTCCGTCTTTCCTGTCAGCCGCTCAATAGGTGCGCTGCGCGCCCTCGGAGCAAAGGGCGCGGCCGAGCCACAGCTCCGAGTAGTGCTTCTCGCCTGATTTCCATGGGGGGCAGGCACTGAAACTTTTTCTTCTTCGCTTTCAGCTATTTGCGGGCGCGATAAGTGTTCTTAGCGCGTCCGCGGTCACTCGACGGCGACCTCTGCGCGGTTGTCGCCACTATGCTTAATAGAGGTAGGGTGAAAGCGGCCCTTGAGAAGATGGACGTAAGTAGGTCAGATTTCGTCGAGCGATTGTATTGGATTGTGCGCTCCGGCGCTGCGTTGTTCGGTTCAGTTCGTTGTTCGTTTTTGGCCACGATGATTCGGGATGACGCGTTTGCAGATTTGGGTTTGATATAGCTCGAGTGGGTCTCGCGAACAATGGGGAAAATTGTCACGAAACGCACTGCGTGTGCATATAGTGCACGAAGATGGGGTGTGGAGGGACGGTTGTGGTTATTGTTAGGAAGAGAAAAGGTGGTGCGGTCTTGTGCGGCCCGCGAGTTACGCTGCTCAGGACAGTGAGAGTAGAGTCCGAGAAATATAATAACAGACGAGGGAAGCACCAGTCTACGTAGGTCAGTATGTTCAGTGCTCGCTCGTTCCTTTACACTCTAGTGCGTCAGTTGCGCATTATAGTGTGTGCGGTTTAGTGAGTGTTCATGAATGATAGTGAGCGCCAGCTAGAGTTTAAATAATTCAGTCAAAAAATTGAAAAGGTGTATATTAAACGTATTACTGCTGCATTTTGTCAATTTTCAATATCTTATTTTTGTTTGTTAAAAAGAAAGTTCGAAATGTTCTTGTGACTTGCTCTTTCGTTATTCGTATTTTAGCTTTTTCTTTGTAGCCCCGCTGTGGTGGTCTAGTGGCTAAGGTACTCCGCTGCTGACCCGCAGGTCGCGGGTTCGTATCCCGGCTGCGGCGGCTGGATTTCCGATGGAGGCGGAAATGTTGTAGGCCCGTGTGCTCAGATTTGGGTGCACGTTAAAGAACCCCAGGGGGTCGAAATTTCCGGAGCCCTCCGCTACGGCGTCTTTCATAATCATATAGTGGTTTTGGGACGTTAAACCTCACATAACAAATCTTTTTCTTTGATTAACATAGGAGGTCCCGCCTGTGGTTTACTACCTTGGGCCTCCTCCTGCATACTCACAATGGGCATTGCTCACGCTAATAAAGAAACGATTGATTGATTGATTGAACCGTGGTGTGAGATTGAGGTACACCGTAGCTTGTGGCTCCGCATTATTTGCGACCATGACTGCCTTTTGTCTCTTTTTTTTTGTTAACGTGCAACGATAATGATAATTGTTCGCCTTTAACGTCACCATACTACCATTATTAGAGACGCCTTAGGGGAGGGCTCCGGAAATTTTGACTACCCGGGGATCTCTGTAGTGCACTTAAACCTAAGCAAATGAGCGTCAAAAATTTTCGCCTCCATCGAAAATGCGGCCGGCGTTGTCAGGATTCCATGCCGCGACCTGTGGTTCAGCAGCCGAGTGGCTTAGCACCGTGGCGGGTCAACGTGCGACCAATTAAATGAAAAGTTCACGGGTTTTCGTGCATTTGGCCCCATCGCACAAATGTGAATGAGCGAGCGAATGATTTATGTGGAAATGTGACAGAGCAGTTTCTTCAGGTAACATTTAGGAATCCGCATTACGGTGACGGCGATTGCGCCGACATTCTTTTAAAAGCATTCCGCTGCGCATAGCAGTTCCTGAAAGAGGGTTGTTAGGACGCAACTATCGTTTATGTTCTCGACGTCCAGCTGTAGTTTTTTTTTTTTGCTGCGCGTTTGTACATTACCTTAGATTAGAGAGCGCGGTTTGGATCAAACCGTCCGCATGATTGCTGTCGCCGGCGGAGTCGGAACGAGTGCTTGTTGAGCGCGGCCGTCTGTCACCGCTTCTGTGTGGCTACATTGGCGCGGAGCGCTTTGTGACAGCTGCTCTCTCGCGCGACGCCTCGAGTGGTGCGTAAACACTGTGTGCGTGTACGGTCGTAAACGGCGATAGTGACTCACCCGTCGCTGCGCGCTCTTTCCGCACTGCACTTGCTGAAGCGACGCTCAGTCGTTGTGCAATCGCGTGGTGCGCGCGATTATGTCGAGAGTCTCCCGCCTCTTTGTCCACTTTTCTCGTTCCGCTATCGCGGGCAGCTTGCTTCGGGGTCGTTTGGCTTCTCTGCTCCGCGTTGAAACGCATGGAACTTGTTCCCTGGCGAACGTCTCGGCCAAGGCTTTCATTCGAGCGCGCCCTGTTCGAACGCCCGAGTTCCGTGCACGGCGAATCGTCGACGTCTTCGCAGTCCTGCATCGACCGAACGATGAAGTTGTGCCCGTTCGGACTCGGAGGAGTCTCGCGCCACGCTCTCTTCGCGGGTTGGCTTCACGGCAGGACGCAGAAGTGTGCGGGAGAGACAGCTTTTCAGCAGTGGCAAGTATAAGTAGCGAGAGCGTGATTTCGGCTTCGCGGCTTGTGCTTCTTGGATAGATGCAATTGTTATGGCTGTCGGCGTTATCTCTTTCGTCGCTGTGATATTGTAATTGACGTTGTCTGTAATCACTCTGTCATTAGAGGGTGCTCGATAGCCCCATTGTTGCGCTGAATAAAGTATTTGGGAATGCCGCACGACGCGCACTCACATAGACAGTATGTACTGTGTGCTTTGTATTGTATGCAACAGGGATGATTTGAGATTGATGCTCGACATCTTCGCCGACTCTTGTGTGTGTTGCGCAGTGATTTTCAAATAATAAGACCGCGTCTTTTACCCGGTTTAGGGACGGGAGTGAGTGCGCGGTCTGTCCACTTATGTCCTACAGTGTCCTCCTTCTTAATTTCGACTGAAGTTGTTGGAAAGCGACATACGCTCGACCACCATCTTTTGAAGAGTGTTAGCGAAGTGAGACGTCGATCGATATACATGTGGTGAGGTTTCCGTATCTCTCTCACACGTACATCTCTCTGGATCTCCCAGGAAAGCCCGTCGGAAAGACAAGGATGCATCTTCTAGCGGCGGTGGCGGCCAGGAGGAGCCCAAGATGTACCTGGAGTCGACGGTGCTCGAGTGCACCATCCCCGAGTCCCGGCTACGAGACCTGGTCGACCTGCCCGAGGGTCTCGACTACAACGAGTGGCTCGCATCGCACAGTGAGTCTTTTTCTCCCTTCTTAGTCCAGGGCTCTGCTGGCATGAGCAGCTCGCTGGCTCCGCTTGTCTACGTCCACAAGTCATGCCTCCCACTGCCTCTGAAACCTGTGCGGTTGCTTAGTAAAGAGTGGGCTGCCTATCTAAGTATCTGTATTTAGGTATGTCTTTTTTACTTTACTTTGAATGAAACTTTCTCCTCTTTTCTTCTTTCCTTCTGTATAGATATGCAGGACACATCATCGAACATATTTATTTATTTATTTATTTATCTTTTTTATTTATTTCAACATACTGCAGTCTTGGAGGGCTATTGCAGAAATGGAGGCAGAATACAAAATATTGCAATACAACACCAAATGTAGGAGTATAAAGATGGTTAGTAATGTACAAAATGAACTCATCACACCATAAACATTTAATTTGGCTGGGAAATGCGTTTCATTGTTCAATAGTGCGGACAAAATAAAACTGTATTTATACGAACTTGTTCGATGGTTAAAAGGAGGCATGTTCAATTCACGGTGATGTATTCACGGTGATAGAGCAATGGGTTAGAATAATAGCTGCATAGAATGATAGTACCCCCCCCCCTCCCTAACGGAGGTTCTCTCTGTTAAAGGGGCTCTGCAACGCTTTTTGAGCATGGTCAGAAAACGCTGCCGATCGGTAGTAGAGGCTCCCGAATACACGCGAGCCAAATATTATATCACAGCATGCGGGCTGGAACTAACAATAAATTATCTAAAAATTGCTTTCTCTTCTCTCGAGTAATGACAAAAGATGCTCAAAAATGGCGCACACAAGGCCATCTATCAGTGATTAGTTGATTTGAACATGGCACGCTCGGTTGTTTCTGGGATCGTCGCGAGAGGCCGTAATTTGCCATTGCGTGCGGGCTGGTCACTCGAAAAAAGCCACGTATTCGATGAAAAAACAGAAAGAGTGCTCAAGTTCACGAGGCGTGCATGACGTATTTTCTTTGTCCCGGCCATTTTTCTCTGCTTAGCTTCCAGCGCTTTCGCCGGGACGAGAGAAAATGCGATTGCAGCGTGCGACAATTTCTAGTAACACCGCTCGTACTGGACGAATTTTTAAAATTTTGCGGCGCTGAATTCGTGAGGCAATAACCTCTTTTAGTGAATCCATTCTATGGTTACTGGAAAAAGTCTTTCAAGGCCCCTTTAAAAAGTGCGGCACTTCAAAGGTCTTCGTTCCGCCGCTTCCATGATCAGAGAACTATCATAACTATGCACAGCCTGCCAGGCACAGCTACACCTAGTGCGTACAGTTATTCGCAGTAACTCGGCAGTCACACTATCTCTTTGTCCACTTCTTCATCTTAGGATTGTCTATAAATAAAGACTGTATGCTTTTGGTGACATACATTTGGGAAATGATGATATTTGTAGTACATTTTTGTGTATCATCCAGTAATTTGCCTTACAAGAATGCCCGTGGCCAGCACATCTATTGATGTTGCCCAATGAATGAGCAGTGTGGGCATTTCTCACATGCTTATGTGTTCTAAAAAAAAAAGAGAGAAGCAAGGAACTGATAAGAGAAAGAAAAAGAAGAAATAGATTGAGATTTCAACATGAAAAGAAAGAGGGAGCCTTTGATACTAATTAAGACCTTTATAATTGAGACATGAATAATGTTTAATGTCTTGCTAATTAGGGTCATAATAATTAAGACCTGGCTAATAGTCTAGATTGGCCACAAGCTATGCTATTATTTCAGCCTTGCACCGTTAGTATAAGCTGGTCACAGTTTTCATAACTGAAACTTGTGAAGTTTACGTATTCATAACTTATTACGAATGGCCATTATTTTGTACATGCTAAATTTCCTGATATACATGTTCAGAGTATAGTGTGTGCAGTAATTGGAGCTGCCTAAAGCGTATGTGCTTAGAAAAGAAAGGAAGCTTTGTAAGGGCCTAAACTCGCTTATGTGATGGGACACAAACTGAATGTTCGACTTGAGCAAATGCATCCATCCAACTGCAGTGCTGGTTGGTGAAAACTTTTATCGCTTGTCCTGTAGTTTGATGGCTTTGACTCAGGTCTTCCATGTTGGAACGTACAGGCCGTGCCTAGTATACCTTATAGCACATTTATGAAGTGCTAAGCAACAACCACACGAGGAGGATACACGTAAAGAGGACACATTCTCAACATCAACTGAAAGTTTGCCGATACAATACAGTGGTGATGCACATACATGTTCAGAACTTCCAAGAACATGCTAACGGCACAGTTAACACAGATAATTACAGTGTTAGTACAGATAAGCTTTTTCCTTAGCATGTGAAGCCAGTGAATATGTGCTCAAACTTATGTTAGATTCTGAACTAACACAGAAAGCCACACACAGGTTTAAGTTTTGAAGACAGCTGCTTAAAAATAGATTAGTTTTATGATAGTTTAGCCACAACAGCTTCATAACAAAATCTATTCAATGCATAACTTCAAGTCACAGTTCTTTTTACAGCGAAGGCTGTTACGAGATCACTTTTTGGGTCATGCGCAGTTGTTGTTGTCCATCACCGCCGGTGTTCGTAACCACATTACGCGAAATCAGAACAAAACCTTACACCAATGACACTGTGGGGCTTCGACCCGTGTCCGCTGAGTGCCAGCCCAATATTCAACCACTGAGTTACGCCGGTGGTTGTAACTTGTTGCCAAACTTGCCTTAGGCAGGCATGACCTAGCACCAATGGCACAGTAGGGCTCGAACCCTGGTCCTCTGGGTGCCAGCCCAGTATTCTACCACTGAGCTACACCGGTGCTTGTGACTTGTTGTCAAACTTGCCTTAGGCAGGCTTCATGTCGGGAAAGCAATTACATTAATACGACTTATAAAGCGTTTTGCGACAGCAAAAGAACAACCAGTCGTTGCACAGTGCGAATAGCGTAACAAGTGGGCCGTCCAATGCTCAAAACCATCACAAAAGCTTGTTCTTGATCCCCTATTAACTGTGGCGCATACCCACTTCAGCCATAATTCCTCATCGTCGTCAGCCACTGCATGGACAATTGGCATAAAATTCCTAGCAAATGTTTAGCGGATACCACATTTATCAGAAGTGAGTCGAAAAATAGCATAGCGAATGCCGGTCTACTACGCAAAAGTTTATTATTGATGCCTTAGTGGGTACCAAGCAAGTGTGTTATTGATGCCCTAGTGGGTACCAAACAAGTGTGCTTGCAGTAGTTACCCAATGAGTGTTTTGAAACGGTTCTGAAAGGCCGCTCTTCTAGCTTTTGCTGTGACTGTGCTGTGCCTATACCGCGCAGGCCTGGTGGTTTTTTTTTTTTGGCAGAGAGTGCTAATCAAATCTAGTACATTTAGTAATAAAAACACTAATTTATGGTGAGCCGGCTGGCAGTGTAGAGAGTTTATGAAAAGAAAGTGCACTCAGTTTTGAAATAAGGAATTCTGATTTTTTTTTTACTCTTGACTAATGAATTGTGTCTGCTCTGTGAATCCTTCAAGGCATGTAAGTATTTGATTAATGCTTTTCCCACAAAACTTTAGGATGTTTTAATTTTAATGGCTCTATCACATGGATAGTTTTGAGCCAAGACTGGCAGTTTTTTGGAAAGTGTGAGCTGGTATACTGTCAACATCCAATTTTCATGTCTGTACATTCTACGAAATGATTGGAAAAAAAAGATGGCTGCCTCTTGATGCTTTATGTTCTCGAATCACTGCAGCTACATTTGAAATAGGCCTTGAAGGCCTGCCACAACAATATTTCTGAGGTATCTTGGGGCTTGTACTGTTGCATGAAATGACCTGTAGGTCTCACAAAGGCCTACCCTGTCACTGTAACTTTGGCTTCCTTGGTATACTTTTCCACTATACATTGCTTGAACATGCTTGACCACGTATCGACCCCTGCTTTGCAGCCAAGCTGAATTTTGGGAACCGTTACACAGCATGGGGATTTGCATACAAAAGTGTCGATCTAGACTGCGACATAAGCATTATGTTTAGACATGTGTTCGTGGCATAAAGTAAGAAAAAATCAAATGGTGAAAGAATGGGCAGAGTCCAGCAATACTTTTTTTGATTATAAAGCTTCCACATAAATTTGATTAGGGACAAGAGCAGCTGCTGGGGCACCCTCTCTCGTGTGTAGGCATCGGAGTGGCACAGGCGCTGCAGTTTTACGCCTGCTTAGGAACTACAGAATGTGATTTAATGTACCCGTGAGTGGTGGTTATATCTTTGGAGTGATATTACCTTCGAAGCAATTTGAGGCAGCTGTAATGCAGTGCAATTTAACATCGAATAAGGCCTTGGAGCTAGAAACTTGATGGCAGCAAACATGCACTTCTTCCACTGTGCAATTTACAATCACTATATCAGCATGTTTCTTCCATTTTTCTAAAGGGACGGGTGCCACTGGTTCATGCAAACACCGTCACTTTCGTCGGAAGGCTTTTTGCAGACATGTACTTGAGGGGAGTCAAATGTGAAATCATCTGTAGTAAGAGTGTTACCCACAGCCAAAAGTGGAAGCAGAACTGAAGAAAACGAAAATGCACGCGAGAGTGGCGAACATGAAGTGCATGAGCTTTAGAATGCTGATTGGCTGTGCAAGCGTGGTCAGCAAACCGAGAAGCAGTACGTGCGACCCAAAGATGATGTCGGACCGAGCTGGTGCCACCAGCCCAGCCGGGACTATCTTGGCGCTCCCTGAGGTGAACACGTATTGTGGTCAGGGCCTTGCGGGCTGTTGCAGTATGCTAGCCAGGTTGTGTCCCGAGTGTAGCCGGGTACAGACCCCGTGGCCATGGTGCTAAAGGCTCTGGTCCAGCACAATGGCCTGCTGAGCTCGTGGCCTCGGTGCCACAAATGTTGCAGTTTGGCACCACCAAGGACGGAGGGCAAGGTCTAAGTGCTGTGTCGGGCGCGTTGCCTTCTGATGCATTCCTGAGAGCACTTCCAGATCTTTTCGTGTCCTCGTGAACGTATTGTTTCGTCATCTCTTGCAAGGTTGCTTTACTTTCATATCTCAGTACAGCAAGTGATGCTTTACGGACCTCATAGACAATGAGTTAGGCAGCGAGGATGAGCCAATTATTCGCAATATCGTAGGTGTGACATACTACGGGATAAGACTTGTAGCGAAAATTTCTAGGAAGTGGGTTGTTTGGATGTTGAGAGGGTGTGTATTTGTTAGCTCGTGTTGTTTATAAATGTTTCCTTCTTCCTGACCCGTGTGTCTGTATCTGAGCGCTCAAGAACCACCAGACCATGCCTTTCTTGCCGAGGTATGCTGATTAGAACTTTTCACCCTTTGTGTCTGTAAGCTGCCAGAACAGACACTTCTTCGTCATTTCCCTTGTATCTCGATTGACACCCTGGCCCACAGGAGGTATGGAGCATCCTTTTCAACCTTCAGGCACAGCACAACACACTATGTACAGTACAGGGAATATGCTATAAACTGTGCACTGACTCATCGCAATACTTTGCACTGACACTAGCAGCAGCCTTCGCTGCCGTCTGCCCGATGCCAACAGACTGGACGCAGCGCAGCTTCATGAACAGGCGATTTGTGGGCGGACTCTGACATGTCCAAAATTTCAGGCGTTAGTATTCAGGTTCAAAACTGCGAAAGTTGGTACTCGATCTATCACAGAGAAAAAGGCTTCAGGCACAGAGTGTCTTTTCTGTTGGCTCTCTCGGGTACATGACGGTGCTGCAAATGTGTCTGCATTATAAGGCACGATCATAAGATCATTTTCTTTATGCAGTTGCCATGTACATCTGCCTAGCGACAGGCTAAGAATTTGCTTTTGCACCTTGCAACATGAAAATGAACATTCAAGCAAGCAGATTAGCTGTCCCTTTCAAGCCGTTATGGATTTAAAAGGCACTTGACAGAAAATAACTGGAAATACTTGGCAGATATAACAAAAAAGCAGTTGCAAAACAAGTGTGCTGGCGCGTTCCTCACTGCATTGATGTAACCGCTGCTCATGATGGTATTCTTTTATACGAGTGAACTTTGCTTGACAGCACATCAGTGAATGATCTGAATGCACGCTCTTCTGTAATAACAGAAACATTTTTGCATTTAATTCATATAAAACAACTGGCATCTGTATTAGCTAAAGGAAATTGTGTGATTGAAATCTTATATTAGCATTGCTGTAAATATGCAGATGATTATTTGAAATTTAGGGCCTTGGTTTGGTTATTTGCGTTCCTGTGTAGCATTGTTTGGCTGTTTTCTGGATATTCTTTACATTATCTCTTCAAGGCTTGAGTTGAAAATTTTAATGTTCCAATGCATAAAGACATAGCTTAGGAAAGTGTTTATTCCACAAGTTTTCTTTACATTACCTCTTTTACGTGCAGCACTAGCGTTCTTTGACCACATCAACCTCCTCTATGGGACAGTGTCTGAGTTTTGCACCATGTCTGGCTGCCCCGACATGACCGGCCCAGGGAATAGGTAAGCTCCTTTGGTACCACAGTGTTTTCCACAGTGTTTTCCACAGGTTTCAGCTGTGTATCTATGGTGTCACAACTTTTCAGCAGTTGCTTTACTGTGGAATCCTGGTGACATGACATTCCAAGAAAAGTTGTAGTATGGATCCTTACTCTTATCGTAATTCAATTGCCTGTTCGTGGGTGATGTATGTAATGTTGAAAGGGGTTACTTCGAAGACACGTCGGAAATTTCGGTCACACACTGGTAGGTATGAATGCATAAAATTTTTAAATATGTAAAGCATGGATCAGCATTTCTAACCGGGTCAGTGATATTAGGTAGTTTTGTCATTATATCCGTAAAGTATGGCATTGAATGGGTTTCATTAAGTGGGCATTATAACAAACAGCTCATAAATGGAGGCACAATCTGTCCTCATCTTCCTGAGCGTTTCAGGTCACGCCCTGGTTTTAATAATGTCTTGCACTGATTTTAAGGGCATTTTTTGAGAACTCATGCAAGCACTGGACTTGTGCTAGGTGGATCTGACTTTTGTATTAACATGTTACCATTTCATTATAATTTGTCGTGCACAATAATGCCATTGTGAGGCATATAGCATGCTTTCAAGTCGTATTCAAATTCCACGCATTGTTTTTTACTATAATTACTCAGAGGCTGTTTTGTTTATATACACATTGTTCTTTAAGTATAATTGCTGACTGGGTGTCTTGTTTACTTATGAAGAGAGGTGAGTAGTGTGCAATACAATAAGTCGATGCAACCACAGAGAACTTGTTTTTGTTATCCAATTCACTGTCACGCTTCATTGTAGGAGTCAATTGTGCCTCGCTTCTCATCAGCTTGTCACAGACTAATGAGTTGTGTTCAGTAGGTGAAGTGTTTACAGTGCATGGAAATGCTTTGAGAAGCATTTGTATTCACCTACGCTATGCTCGGCAACATGCTATGAGTCACTTTTTTCGGCATTATGATTTTGGTGCCAGAGATTATTTCATGCTGTTCACACGGGGCAGTTTGTGTCACCATAACGACACAGCTGTAAATTTTTTTCTATTGCTGTGGCCCTGGCCACTTTTGTTTCATTACTAGTTTTTGCTTGCTTGCTTCTGTTGAGTGGTGGCGCTGTTAAGTAGGGTTTGGTTCGCTCCATTATTGTGGCACTGCAGTTTTGATGTGAAAAAGGTGAGTGCCAACCTTTCAAGAAACTAAACGCAAGAAGCCAGATGACAGTTGTTCTTGCATGGCCAAAAGACAATAGTCAAATCTTACTTTAGCGAACTTCAGTACTATGATGATTTTTTCAGATTAACAACTTTTTCAGAAATCCACCACCAAGTGTCCATTGGTTTAATGTAATGTAAAAATATTTCGCTACTGCGAATTTCAAAATATCAAATCTTTCAGAATAACTATTGAATTTTATCCCCCTTTACATCTTCACAACACTTCAAAATAACGATCAGCGATTTCAAAAAGTTACAACTGTAAAATTAATGACCAGCTTCGTAGCTGTCACCATCAACATCATCAGAACACTTGGCTATTTGTTTATTTGCCTGCCCTATTCAAATGTACAATAGCTGTACTGCCATCATTATTGGAACTTGCTTTGCACGCCGGGCTTCACCCTGTTCCCTTTGATTCACCCTGTTCTCTTTGCTCTCATCGGGCAGCGTGACCTGCGTGCTGGTTTCTAGCCCCTTAATTGGTGGTTGAACTAAACATTCAATCACCAATAATCTCTGGAAGCAGCTCGAAATTGATGCTAGGACAATGGAAAATGTGACACGAGTTAACTATTGGATGACGTCGTCTATGATTACCTGTACATGCTTCACGAACACTCGAACACAAGGCACAGTGCGAAGACGAAGCATGCGCGTGAGCTTAGCTGACGACTGATAAGATCTATGCCATTTGTCGCGATAAGAAAACGACGATGAGAGCGAAGGCGATGTTGAAACAGTGTGCAGGATCGGTATAAGCACTGATGCTTTACAGTGCTTGAGGAGGATGCACACACTTAAGAGTTCGTCTTTCAGCAGTCGAGCTTCCCACATAGAGATAGATCGGGCTCTTCCTCAAATAAATGTGCTCTGGTTTTGTAATATTTTGTGTTTATTTGTTCTTTTGCACTTATTCAAACGTAACACAGTCACAAATTCTTACACAGCAGAGGAAAGCAACTCGCGTGTTTGGCCTTACGGTTTCTGTGCAAATTTTCAATACTTTTACTACGGAAACTCTTCAAAATGATGAATAATTTTAGCGGTGCCTTGAGATTGGTTGTATCGAGAATTCACTGTTCTCAAGGTGTTGCAGAATATTGTTGCTTGTCATAAAGATTACATGAATGGCAGGACTGTTCCTAGAGTGAATAGTGTGATTGATCAACTCTACTGAATTGAACACTACGTATAAATGACACTAAGCAAGAAGCTAATGCAGGGTCCTTTTTAAAAGTGATGGGCTTAACTTGCTGTGATACGACTGTTCATGACAGTATTGTAAAATAGGTTGCAAAATGTGGTTGGTGTCAGCATTAATAGCGAAACTTGGGCTAGTTGGTGGTTCATACTAGGGAAGTAAAAGCAGCGCAAAAATATAGACAAAGACAGAGGAAGAGACGACACCCCGGTGTCGTCTCTTCCTCTGTCCTTGTCTATATTTTTGCGCTGCTTTTACTTCCCAAGTATGGTGTCAGCATTTCTAGTACAGAGGGTTGGCGGTTAACTACAAGCAGCCTGAGTGGAAAAACGTGCCTCCACATGAAATGTTGTTTACGGCTTTGTAAACATGGTGCTATGAACCATTTGCTTTAACAGCATATGCCATCAAGGGTTCAAGTTCACTTGTTATTATTGCATATACAAAAAGGGGTTATATAATACACAGAAACAGGAGGTCCCAAAGTAAGAAACTGTCAGTGGGATGCCTGGAAGGAATGGCACTGAAACATTGAAGATGTTTCAAGAGATCTTCAAGAACTAGTTATGCATTTCAAGGTCACAGCCCAGGAAACAGTAAAAGGCGTTCAAGGAAATTGCCTAATGCTTCCCCTACCGAAGAGAAAGCTGGAAGTAAAGCATTGGCTGATCTTGACAAGCATATAAAAAGCATGTTACTACATTGTTCCTGAGAGACACTCACGTTGAGAACTTTCACAGTACCTTCCAGGCGTGGCAGACTCTGCAAGTCTATTTATGCCAGGGGAGAATCTTCAAGGATTTCAGCTATTTGTGGAGGTCCCATCAATAAATTTATTTTTCCCATAAATTGCGAATCACTGTTATAATGGACCTTGTAAAAGGCCTTTGCGGTGCTAGGCATCTAGAGCAGTTAATGCGAAAATTCTCAGCAGTTTAGATCATATGAAACACTTCATGTAAGGAGCCTTCACGTCTGGAGAAAAGCAAATCCTCATACAACGATATGGGAAGTGTCAGTGTGTGTGCGATCTAGCAACCTGCAATGGTACAGCTGGCGAAATATTTTAGTTGACTTGAGCAAGCGGAAACCTTTCTTTGCGTCAGCGCCATATGATGGAGCCAAGTTGTAAACAACGTGAGAGTAAGTGCAATTAGCTGGTTCATTGTCTACTAGGCTTTTCCTTCTTGAAGACGTCTCCTCATAGTGGTAGCCCATTGCAGACAAACCAGGCTTTTGGCTTGTCTCATGAATGGGGGTGTGTGGCATATCTAACATGCTTTATCTCTTCAATAGCTTGCTGCAGCATACACCTTCGGAACATCAGCGAAAGTATCAGCGAAACCTTATGCCTACTCATAGTGCCTGTTCATCTGAAGTGCGCGGACATGGGGTGACGTCCTTAATAAGGAACTCCCTAGCAGACAAGCCCAGCTGAGTATGCTCTGTGGGCATGGGCTTAACCATTTTTGCAACTTCACACTGCCAGTCACATGGTGCGCTGATGCACAGAAAAGTCACCGCTAGTGCACTTTAGTTGAAGATTTAGATGGCTGTTCCTTTCTTAACTTTTCTTTTTACTTCAGGCCTACTCTGCCATTGCTGTTTCTGCTTCATGCCAGGCCTAGATGTTGACTTTGGGGATAATCTTGTCAATATGCTACCTGCAAATTCAGATGGAAAAACTAGATACCATGCGTGAATAATGGCCTCTGGGGCCAGCTTTCATTGACACTAGCCTCATACTCTGTTTGTGTGTTACTGAAAAGTGGAACAATGTAGAGCAACCTCAACTTGGCAACCAGTATTCTATAAAACATGGTACTAGATAAGTGTGTTCTGTTTAGGTGAACGCTGTTTTCAAAATGAAAAGTTGCGATCTTTGACTCTGATTTGGCTGAAGCTTTTTCATTGTATTGAAGCTCAATTTTCTTGTGTCTGCCCTTAGGGACCGCAGTAGGCTAGTCAGGAGGGCTGAAAGGATGGCCAGAGCCAGCGTACCCTTAGAATAGGGGACTGACCGTGCGACCTTGCCCTGTTTTAACGAGAACACTGGCAGCAGAAGGGAAAATAGAATGTGCGTATGTTATCATGAGACACAGAGATGTGCTGTGTTCACTCTAACCTTGGAGAAGTTAAGGATAAACCATTTAAACATTGTTATTGTAAATGACGAAGGCATAGGTTATAAACTCGCTACTAGTTTACTCCAACTTGTAGTGTGGACCTGCCTGCAAAAGTGAACTTGCGATGTGTCATTTCTGCTTATTCGATCTCTTTCTCTCTCTCGCCGGTGCAGGCAGTACCTGTGGTTTGATGAGAAAGGGAAGAAGTGCAAGGTGGCAGCCCCCCAGTACATAGACTATGTAATGACCTTCACCCAAAAGACCGTCAACGACGAGTCTCTCTTCCCAACAAAGTTTGGTGAGTGCTCTCTTTTCGATTGGTACGCTGCTTTCTAGAACCTTGATTACAGATGCACAGCCTCAACCACGCTGGTAGATTAACAAGAGGCAAGCAGGGCGGCCTGGCCAATGTTTTCCTGTGTGGAACTCTTACAATTTATACTGAACGCATTTCACTCTGTATCACCGGATATCACAGAGTATTAGCAGAGCGAGTGCGTTATTTTTCTTTAAAAAAGTGCCATGAACTGCTTAGTTTTAAGCCTGCTCTTTGTTTTGGTTGCATTTATTGGTTTGAAAATTTTGGTTAAATGCTGAAGATTGAAAAGTATATGAGTGTCCAGCCTTTCTTTGTATCTTCATGAAGACTGTAGCAGGTGTGCTGAAAAGTAAGAGGTTATCTACTGATGCAAAACTTATAGAAATTCTGTTTATGTTTGTTTTTCCTTTCATTCAGCTATTCGCTCCCCAAGCATCGCTTAGTGGCTCTGCGACTTGGGGAAGGCAGCGCCATGTCTGGCAGAAAGATGGAAACTGGGAATATGCGTCGTGCATTTTGGGGGAATATACATTGTGTGCTGCCGTTAGCTTTCACGCATGTGCTTTAGCGCTGTGCTTGCAGCGCCGCGCAATGTACCTCTTTAAAAAGATCTCCCAGCTGATCAGACACTTTGAAAAGTGAACATACTTTGAAAACAGAAAAGAAAACTACACAATCTCTGAAGGTGACATATACAATTAATGTACTGAGGACCAGTTAGATTCAGCAGGCCATATAATTGCTATTCTATTATAGCGACAAAAGTAAAACAAGCCAGCACAACAATGTCAAAGTTTGCTGAAAATGCACAAACATTCTTTTCGGCGTGATGACGTGGTCTTCTTTATGTGCGAATAGCAGGCACCAAACCTTTGGCAGCGTGTGGAGTTTAGTTGAAAGCAACCAACAATGCAACACTAACCATGTTATGATGTATGTGAGTGTGAACACCCAACAACAGCTACATTTCACAAACACAAGCAATCAAAACACAAATTTGTTTTAACATGCAACTAAAACTGTAGTTTCACAATGTGAAGACTTTCTCTCTTGTACGGCATGTCCGGGAACTGCTACAGTTTTACAGGTGGATTACCTGACTTTGTACTCTCTTCACTGTCATGGCACACTGCTATACTCTGTACCTCACTTCTGCTTTTGTGGGGTCACATGTATCATCGCGGAAATGCAGCTTCACAAAGCATGCCTCTCGGTTCAGCGTGCCTAGCTTACGGCACAGCTTTGAAGTTCCCCACATTGACCAAAAATTGCATGCCCACACGTGCTGCCGCTGTTGGCTGTTAGTGAAACAGGCTTAATCCTTAGACTGCACCCTCTGCCCTGCCTATTTACATTTTTCCCAGAGCTTGCCGCCAGACCTGCAGCGCGGCTTTGTCGTTGCTCTGCAATTGAGCTTGGGTCCCTATTGTTTATAGTGTGTTTACTGATATGCAGTAGTATTTGTGCAGGTACTCTTAATGCGCTATGTTCGCCACAAGTAATGGTGCCTTCATTTTTTGGTTTTGAGGATGTAGGTCTGGCAAGGTAGATTTAGATATGTAGTGCCTTCTATGTAGTACTTCTCGGCACATATTTAGATATTTGGTGAGATTCCACACGTCCCTCTGCCTCTCGCTACAGATATTATTAAACCCATGGTTAGACCAAGTATGAGTGTACACATCACAGTGTTGCTGCTGGTTAGTTATTTTGCAGCAGCACCAGCCTCCCAAAGTGATAAAAGATGGTAGACTATTTCACCAAGGCTTGGGTAGATTAAGGTGCACCCACAGACCTTTCTATATCCTTGTTCAGATTGGTAACCATTAACGACCGAGTGCCGAGTTAATGTACTCTGCTACTGCTTAAAATAAAACCTGCCTGATAGAACAAAGTGCATAATCACTTGGGAGGGCACTCATTCCTGAAGGAAACTGGCACAATCAGATTTGGAAATTTCTGGTCTGTGTGGTACTGCTAGCTTCAGTCACCACATTTTTACAGCGACACTGTCTACCTCTAGCTCATGCTCTCCTAAGGAGTGGTGTGGAAGTGCTCATTAAAATCTAAATGTGTAGACAAACAATAGAGACTGCACAGTTGGCGGTGCGCTCTCCTACAGGCAAAAGTAATAATGACAAAGAATAGAGATGTGCAGCTAGTAGGGTGCACTGTTGCGGATATCTCCACTGTTCACCAGTAGTCGCTTCGAATCCCAGCGCTGATCACCAGTTGTTGCAGAACCGGGTCTACCCGACACTTCCCCGCTGACGTGGGTTGCGGGAAGGAACATCAGGGTTACGTCGAACTCGGTCTCTTGTGGTAGCGGGGCGTAACTTCGAGTGGAGGAAACGAACGCTGACAAGATGGGGACACAAAAAACAAACAGATTTATGACAGCATTTACACTTATTTACAACATATAGAGGTTAGCAGTTTCACAAACCATGAGCGTGGTGGTTGAACCTTTACATAGTTCAGAGCGACGTCTAGCACTCTGCAACGTCGTTTTAAACCCTCTTGGACTCGTCCTCCTTGATTGGAACGCCAATCGCACGCACAAGACACCGCCCACAAAGCATAACTCAGTGACACACAGTCCGCCGAATAGTTATTGCACCTCTTGACGCAATGCTTTGAGGATAGGGGAAATGGGGTTCCTTCCTGGAACAATTTGGCGGTTGGGTTGCTTCTTCCGCTTTTCCCAGGAAGGGCAGCCAAGGAGTAGATGCTTGAATCTCGGAGACACGACATGTGCGGTCGGTCTGCTTCGGCGTCTCGCTAAAGAAGCCGGCCGGGAGGAATCGCTTGTAGGAATATTGGCTCATGGACTGTCTTCTAATTATTTTGTCGCTCCCCGCCGCTGGTCGCTAGTTCCGAGAGAACTGGAGTTTCGGGCGTGAGAGCACCGCCCGGCTACGTTTCTCAGCGACAGCATGTCGCCTACTAACTAGGGTCACAACAGCTTCCCCCTCGCCAGATGAGTTGCGGAGGGCAGCAGTCACCACTGCTGCTCGAAGGGACGACGAAAGGGTCTGTAGTTGAATGCCAGGAACTCGCCTGCACTTGTCGCATTGTCTGAGTAATTGCCGAAAACCTCGACAGCGTCTCTGAAACTCTATTACATGCACAAGCAAGCACTCGGCCCCCTTCGAATAAACCAAGCCAAAAAGAGGGATGGCAAACCAATTCGCATTACTAGCCTTAACACACTCAAAACTCTCAGAACTCACTTGTGGCGAGAAACCAGACGTGCTATTTTACATATTTACATAATACGTTGCACCGAAAAAAAACAACTCGGATATCAATTTTGATACATTGTCAAGAGCACCCCTGAATGGCTTAGAAAGAATGGCTGAGCGCCATTCTTTAGTTTGCCTTTTTATACCTAATGTCGAACTGATATTTTTTGAAGAATCAAGCTCCACCTCAAAAGGCGACTGTTCTTTGATGTCACGGTTTGCAGCCACGTAAGGGGACAATGGTCTGTCTCTACTTTAAATTTAGCACCTCTGAGATGAAACTGCAACTGATGAATGGCCTACACAATGCAAGCGCACTCCTTTCCTGAAGCGCAGTACGTTATCTCACGAGAGCCCAATTTCTGGCTCAAGTAAAGCGCAGCTTTGCTTGTTACCACTGTCGTCCTGACATAGAACGGCTGCCTCCTTTTCATCGCTGTCCACTTTCATCGGTTCTGTCTTACCGAGCGCATCGGCCCGGAACTCGGATTCAGTGAGCGCTAAAGTTGTCCTAATGTCCGTCTTTGTTTACGGCTGCCGATAACCGTCCACTACTGAGACATTAAGCTATCTAGCTTTCCTGAAACTTCGGCCTAGCTGTGGGCAAAATAGTTTTCGTTAGCTCAACATTAGCAAAAAAAGGTTACTGTTCCACTCATATGATCACTTGATCAATCGTCTTCAAAGAAAACCAACAAAACATAGGAACAAACACTGCCTTCTAGCAGGTTTTTTCGGATATATTTACCTGCCTATGCTAACGCCTTTGATTTAAAAAAAAACACTGAGCTCTTCTGAGCGTTTTCAATTATTCTCATTCCTACAGCGCTGCAAAATGCTCGGCACTACTAACCAAATGCCTAATCTTTCGCAGTTTTTCTAACACTCTTAGTTTACGTTGTAACACACCGTGTACAACACAAAAATAACCCGAGGTGAAAACACATCAAAACCACCTCAGAACACTTGCATTGGCTTTATGCTAAAATCTTGCACCAATTGCTCAATTCTCACAGCGCATAACGACAACTCAACTGTGTCGCGCCAAGCTTAATCATTTTACGAAATAATTTGGTCAATGCCAATATCTTCCCTCAAATGCTCATTCACTCCAAATCGACCTTGCAGTGAAGGCATACGATATTACACTAAACCTTTGAAACACTAGAAAAATACATTTTTTTTTTGGTTTTTACCTTCTCGGTATATTCGCACAAATGATTAAGGCACTTCGATGCTAACTTTCAGCCTTTGGGTCGGCGGTTTTCTTTCTGAAAATTTTACTCTGCATCACGTAACTTACACAATTGAAACGACTGAAATCTGCATCTACAATGTGACATTGAGTAAAAATATTTAGCATGCCCGCACAAAAGTTACTCACACTGACCGTTCCCCCTTTCTCAACTAGATTATTTTGAATCGCACTCGATGGGGTCATGGTCTCGGCAGTTTTCGAGCACGCCAGAGGCTACAAAATGCACGAACGCTAGTCTGTGTCTTGCTGTCACGCCTCATTCTGCACTTCGGCCGGCTTTCTTGGGGAATGTGAGAGGGATGCCAGAAACAGGGGGGACGCCTGTGCCATTTTCTCTTTGTGTTCTCCACTACGCGGTGTTTAGCCACTCTGCCCTTTCGACTTCGACCCTACAGGCAAGGCCACTTTCCCGAAGTCGTCGAACTGAATTGCGCGCTTCGTTGGGGTGACGTACCTCGTTTTCCCCCTCTACACCTGTCTCGCCGCTTGCACCTCCATGAACGCCCCCATTGACGTTTCCTGAAACGGACGGAAGGCCTACCCTTTTGTCTTTCTCGCGATGGGGTGGGACCTGTCCTAGGGTTACGCAGTGCGGAACGCTTTCGCTTCTTTCTTTTTCGGCGATGTTTGCTTGCCTCCTTTCTCTCGATGCCATCATCATGTCGCATCGGAAACTGAGGGGTCGAAAAGCTCGTTAGAGCTTGTGCTACATTTTCCCTCCCGCTAACGCTTTTGAACTCTGCATCAGGACGGACTTTCGAGCCAAATTATCTTTGTCAATGCTGATGAAACCATTTACTGGGCCCTCTCCGATGGCATCGCTGCGTTCCTGAAGCATCACGTTCTGGCTCTGATTAGTGACTGCGCTAACCATATCTACATGTCACGATCTCGAGACGTCCTCTGGAAGCATGAGGATGGTTTCCAGCTTCTTACTGAGCCCATTAGGGCTGCTGGCACCCACCTCATCCCCGCAAGGACCCTCTTTTAATACCGTCTTTACCTCCAGACCGGCCAAGGCCTCGTTCTCTACATGCTCTACATTGATGCATTCGAGAATATGCGGGCCCTTTTCTAGTGCGATCTCGGGTTCTGGCGCTTCATGACGTGCTTAAACGTCCTGCGCTTTCCGATGCGCCTCGCTTTCAGACTCTTGTCTTTCTGCTTTGCGTTTGCTTTCAGACTCTTTTCAGAGCTGCTCTTCTTTTCTCCAGGCAGAAGTTCCAAGTATCCGGAACATCTCTGCCTTAACTACCTCGTAGATGTTCGCGTCCTGCTCAAGGAGTCGCGCAACAGCTTCATCTGCCTCACAAGGCAGAACCGTGAGTAGTCGCGCAACAGCTTCATCTGCCTCACAAGGCAGAACCGTGAGTAGCCTTTGACACCATGTGTCTCGCTTAAATGACAGTACCTCGCACTTCTGCTCAAAGACCATAAAGTACAAGCCAATATCCCCTGAATCTGTATATGGCTTCATATACCTAGACATCCAGAACTCGGCCTTCAAGTTGCAATAAGGTACCACTTGCTGGGGACTACTGCCCGACCCATTCCTCAACTCAAGTTCTCGTTTGCGGATCGCAATCTCGTGCACCAGTCGCTTTCTAAGCGGTGTTTCTCTCTCTCAGATTCGCTGTCTTTCAGTTTCACGCTCCCGTTCTAAGCGACGTTCCTCTCTCTCAGATTCCCGTCTTTTTGTTTTACGCTCGCATTTTAAGCGACGCTCCTCTTTTTCGCTCTCACCCCTCTGTTCCTCCTCTTTCTGCTGTCTCTTTCGTTGACTAGTGAGGTCCCATGCTTCACAGAGCTTCTCATCATCAGCCCCCAAAACATTAATCAGTTGAATGATTATGGGTTTTCATGCCAAACCCTTTGTCATCATCATCATCATCATCGTCGTCAGCCTGAATACGTCCACTGCAGGACAAAGGCCTCTCCCATGTTCCGCCAGTTAACCCGGTCCTGTGCTTGCTGCTGCCAATTTATACCCGCAAACTTCTTAATCTCATCTGCCCACCTAACCTTCTGTCTCCCCCTAACCCGCTTCCCTTCTCTGGGAATCCAGTCAGTTACCCTTAATGACCAGCGGTTATCCTGTCTGCGCGCTACATGCCCTGCCCATGTCCATTTCTTCTTCTTGATTTCAGCTATGATATCCTTAACCCCCGTTTGTTCCCTAATCCACTCTGCTCTCTTCTTGTCTCTTAAGGTTACACCTACCATTTTTCTTTCCATTGCTCGCTGCGTCGTCCTCAATTTAAGCTGAACCCTCTTTGTAAGTCTCCAAGTTTCTGCTCCGTAGCTAAGTACCGGCAAGATACAGCTGTTATATACCTTCCTCTTGAGGGATAGTGGCAATCTACCTGTCATAATTTGAGAGTGCTTGCCGAATGTGCTCCACCCCATTCTTATTCTTCTAGTTACTTCAATCTCGTGGTTCGGCTCTGCGGTTATTACCTGCCCTAAGTAGACATAGTCTTTTACAACTTCAAGTGCACTATTACCTATCTCGAAGCGCTGCTCCTTGCCGAGGTTGTTGTACATTACTTTCGTTTTCTGCAGATTAATTTTAAGACCCACCTTTTTGCTCTCCTTGTCTAACTCCGTAATCATGAGTTGCAATTCGTCCCCCGAGTTACTCAGCAATGCAATGTCATCGGCGAAGCGCAGGTTACTAAGGTATTCTCCATTGGCTCTTATCCCTAACTGTTCCCATTCTAGGCTTCTGAAAACCTCCTGTAAGCACGCGGTAAATAGCATTGGGGAAATTGTGTCCCCCTGCCTTACACCCTTCTTGATTGGTATTCTGTTGCTTTCTTTATGAAGCACTATGGTAGCAGTTGATCCCCTGTAGATTTCTTCCAGAATGTTTATATATACTTCATCTACACCCTGATTCCGCAGTGTTTGCATGACGGCTGATATTTCTACTGAATCAAACGCCTTCTCGTAATCTATGAAGGCTATGTATAGTGGTTGGTTATACTCTGAGCATTTCTCTATTACCTGATTGATAGTATGAATGTGGTCAATTGTTGAGTAGCCTGTTCGAAATCCTGCTTGTTCCTTTGGTTGATTGAATTCTAATGTTTTCTTTACTCTGTTAGCAATTACCTTTGTAAATAGCTTGTATACTACAGAGAGCAAGCTTATCGGCCTGTAATTCTTCAAGTCCTTGTCATCTTCTTTCTTATATATTAAGACGATGTTAGCGTTCTTCCAAGACTCTGGTACTCTTCCCGTCAGGAGACGTCTCGTAAACAGGGTGGCTAGTTTTTCTAACACAATCTGTCCTCCATCTTTCAGCAGATCTGATGTTACCTAATCCTCACCAGCAGCTTTGCCTCTTTGCATGTTCTCCAAAGCTTTTCTGACTTCTTCTATCATTACTGGTGGGGTGTAATCTGGGTTACTGCTAGTTCTTATAGTATTAAGGTCGTGGTTGTCTCGGCTACTGTACAGATCTCTGTAAAACTCCTCCGCTATTTTAACTATCCCATCCATATTGGTAGTTATTCTGCCTTCTTTGTCCCTTAGTGCATACATCCGACTTTTGCCTATCCCAAGTGTTCTCTTCAATGCTTTGACACTTCTTCCGTTTTTCAGAGCGTGTTCAATTCTCTCCATGTTATACCTTGTTACATCGCATACCTTACGTGTATTAATCAACTTCGAAAGCTCTGCCAGTTCTATTTTGTCTGTTGTACTTGACACTTTCATGATTTGACGCTTCTTAATTAGGTTCTTCGTTTCCTGGGAAAGCTTGCCAGTGTCCTGTCTAACTACCCTGCCTCCAATTTCCACTGCACACTCCGTAATGATACTCGTCAGATTATCATTAATTGTATCTACGCTAAGGTTGGTTTCCTCACTAAGAGCCGAGTACCTGTTCTGCAGCGACACTCTGAATTCCTGTACTTTCCCTCTCAGTGCTAGCTGATTGATTGGCTTCTTGCGTATCAGTTTCTGTCGTTCCTTCTTCAAGTCTAGGCGAATTCGAGACCGTACCATTCTATGGTCACTGCATCGTACCTTGCCAATCACTTCCACATCGGCGATGGCGTAGTGGTTAGAGCATCCGCCTCGCATGCAAGAGGTCCGTGGTTCAAATGCCGGTACCGCGCAGTTCCCAACCGGACAAAAAAAAAAAAAATCCGCGTGTTGATGGAACTGAACTAAGAGGCCTGGGGTGTGGCCTCACCGGCAAACACCGCCGAGAACGCACTCCCTCACCAGAGAAGGATTGGCCACCCTGGTGCAGTATCTGGCCACTACCTCCCACATGCTTACGTCAAATAACTCACGGCCCTCAGTCCCCAGCAGCTGCGAAGCAACTGACCACGGCGGCGGTCAGATCTGCAACGCAGCAGAGGGTGCTAAGAATCTCTGGATCCGGACAGGCCGCCATTGGAACCTGAACTTGGCAACGTTTAACGCTAGAACCTTATCTAGTGAGGGAAGTCTAGCTGTACTATTCGTGGAGCTAGAGGGTGTTAAATGGGATATAATAGGGCTCAGTGAAGTTAGGAGGACAGATGAGGCCTATACGGTGCTACAGAATGGGCACGTCCTTTGCTACAGGGGCTTGGCAGACAGAAGAGAACTGGGAGTGGGGTTCCTAATTCACAGAAACATAGCTGGCAACATAGAGGAATACTATAGCATTAATGAAAGGGTGGTAGGTATCGTAATTAAACTGAATAAAAGATAAAGATGAAGGTAGTACAGGCTTACGCGCCTACATCCAGCCATGATGACGCTTCAGTTGAAAGCTTCTATGAAGACGTGGAATCGGCAATGAGTAAGGTAAAACACAGTATACTATAGTGATGGGCGACTTTAATGCAAAGGTAGGGAAGAAGCAGGCTGGAGACCAGGCAGTAGGAGATTATGGCATCGGTACTAGAAACGCCAGAGGAGAGCTACTGGTAGAATTCGCAGAACGCAATAATTTACGGATTTTGAATACCTTCTACCGAAAACGAGAAAACCGCAAGTGGACATAGAGGAGCCCTAATGGCGAAAATAAGAACGAAATAGACTTTAGAAACCCTTTGTATCAATCCCCAATTCCTCACACAACAGCAACAAGTCCGACTTCTGCAGCTCCCGTAAGTCCATGATCACACTGAGTGCTCGCTACTTTCAAAATAACTTCCCGAAACGGCGAAACTGAGTCTTTCGGCAAAGTTAACTACCAGTTCTAAAATTTACCCTCCTTTAGAACCTGGTTCACTCGAAGGAAAAGCCAAGCATTCACCCATACGTGATCCATGTCTCGAGCCAGCTGCTCCTTGTGGGCCGACTGTTGTTGTCACTTGTAGCTTCGATCCCGCTGAATTTCAGGGCTTTTGGCTGACCTTTGGTCTATGTCGTTCTCCGTCGCTGAATCGTATCCCACCGCTGCCACCAGTTGTTGCGGATCTCTGCGCTGTTCACCAGTAGTCGCTTCAAATCCCAGCGCTGATCACCAGTTGTTGCAGACCGGGGTCTACCCAACGCTTCCCCGCTGACGTGGGTTACCGGAACATCAAGGTTATGCGGACCCGGTCTCTTGTTGTAGCATGGCGTAACTTCGGGTGGAGGAAACGAACGCTGACAAGATGGGGGACACGAAAAACAAACAGGTTTATGGCACTATTTACACTTATTTACAACATATAGAGGTTAGGAGTTTCACAAACTACGAGAATGGTGGTTGAACCTTTACATAGTTCAGAGCGACGTCCAGCACTCTGCAGCGTCGTTTTAAACCCTGTCGGGCTTTTCCTCCTCGAATGGAACGCCAATCATACACACAAGACACCGCCCACAGGGCATAATCCAGTAACACACGGTCCACCAAATAGTTATTGCGCCTTTTCATGCAATGCTCTGTGTATAGGGAAAATGGAGTTCCTTCCCGGAACAATTTGGCAGTTGGGTTGCTTCTTCCGCCTTTCCCAGAAAGGGCAGCCAAAGAGTAGATACTTGAATCGCAGAGACACGACCTGTGCGGTCGGTCTGCTTCGCCGTCTCGCTAAACAAGCCGGCCCGGAGGAATTGCTTGTAGGGACATTGGCTCACGGACCGTCTTTTGATCCTTTTGTCGCTCCCTGCCGCTGTACAGTGGTTCCGAGAGAACTTGAGTTCCGGGCGTGGGAGCGCGGCCCGGCTACGTTTCTCAGCAACAGCAAGACACCTACTGACTAGGGTCACAACAGCACTCATGCCAGACATGCGTACTGCTAGCAGAGCTTGCTTTGCAAAACTAAAAACAAAAACATAGACAAAGCTGCCGGGAAGGCACAGCCTATTCATTCCACAGAAAAAGACTGCATCGACAGCAGCAAAGTGGATACAGACTGTGACAGCAAGTCTGTGCAAAAGCACAGCGTGCACGAAAAGACCATGAGTCTGACAAAAAAGGCTGGTACGTGTAGCCACACAAGATGCACAAATGAGCAGACAGAGACACTAACACAGGTTCGCTGGTAATGCAGTCCTATATGATTGTTGCATTCTTTTTAACAGTTTAAGTTGCCATTTTTATGCAGATCATATGCAGAAACTCAGGTGACAGTATATGCCATAGTTATTTGGAAAGCCCCTCTACCCAGTACAGCAGGTACTGAGGCAAGGAGCCAGGTAGGAAAAGGGAGATGAGCGTTAGGTGGAAACTCTTCTCTGTGAAGTGCAAAGGAGTGAGGAAAGGAGTAAGAGAGGAGACGTGTAAAGAGAAGAAATAAAAAAAGCGACATAAATATATCTGGCAAGGCGCAATTTGAACCGGGGTACTCACGATCTGAAAGCGAGTATTGTAACCACACAGGTGACCTGGTTTGATAGCAGAACAAGCATTTGTGAGAACCATACGATTAGGAGAGATTGCTCGATCTTTCGCTCTGGGCTCGAGATTGAGCAAAACTGGAGAAAGACAAAGATAAGCAGAATGACCGACGAAATGAAAGAGAAACGGAGAGATAGAAAGAGACAAAAAGAAATAGAGAACAGAAGCATAGCGTAGCAATGTGTGGTATAGTGTAGCAAGGAGTGCAAAGAACTTATAATGAGTAGAGGGAAAGGAGGAGGGGAGAGAATGAGGCATACTGTCGTCAAGTGTACTACAGCGTGCATAGATGTCAGGAAAGGTCATTTACGGTGAGGATGTGACAAAGGAGAAGGGCAAGGGCACTGGCTTTACGGTTTCCTCAGTCTTTGCTCCACTAGTGGGTAGTAGGCCCAGTTTTTTTTTTTTACTTTGTATAACATTTTGGGATGATGCACAAAATGAAGAGCTAAAGTTCATTGATGTGCATGTGTAATGTGCATATGTAACGTCGTATAATACAAATTTGGCACTAGAAACAAGAGTATCATAACTAAGCTTGTCACCTTGCTTTGGTGTGCTTTTTAGAACAAAGCTCATTTGCTGTTGTAACAAGTGTGCAATGTGTTTTGACGTTGGGTATCAGAGTATGCATAAAAGGGCGTCACCACCACTGTGGGCAATGTCGAGGGTATTGATAGTGGACCACAGCAGCAGAACATGCGTGATAGTTGTGCTTACGCTGGTTGCAACTGTGGGTTGGACCTGTGTTTCCTTTGGCTTTCAAAATGCTCTACGGCTGCTCTGAAAAGTGAAATGTTGGTACAGCATAAATTCTTAAGTGTGGTCATCGGCTTATTCAACGAAATAGATTTTTAAAATTATTTCAACTTTATTCTCTTCATAACACCCTATCCTTCTGACATTTCTTGCAACACCTTACTTGTATAAACAGTAGTTGAATTTTGACTTAATTAGTAATATAATGAGTATACCCAGACAATACTCGACGACCTGAATTTGTCCTGAAAATGCCCTACCCAGTACGAAAGGACGACTAGAGGTCATTCTCAAATGAACCTGGACTGGTACTAATTTTGTCTGTTTGTCTGGCCCCACATCATTTCCATGTTGTCTTTAGGTCCACATTAAGGGATCTGTATAGTGTGGGTTCAGGTCAACCTCAGGACAGCATTAGAGGCTCTTTTTACAATACATTTAAGGCTTTTAAGGCGCATGTTACACCTATTGGAAATGCGGTTTTTCAAAAACTAAATCATGCACTTACTGCTTCAAAGTGCATACCTTGAGTTTTCTTATTAAGAGTTCCATACCAGACGAAAATATATGAACATTCAAAGTTTTTTTATTGCTATGAGTTTATTGATATGAAACAAAGAATCAATGGAGCTTGACAAAATGAGATCGTTGTGAATGAATCCTTTCATTGGAGTTCTCTGGAGATGGGCAGGGTACCAGAGGAGACATTTGCTTCGTAGACCTTCATATTTGCCACTGTATTGTACAGAACAAGTGGCCTTGCTACTCTACCATCGTCATGTGCTTTTCAAGGATTCTAACTGGTTGCTTAAGTTCTGTAAAATATGGCAATAAATTTTCAATTGCTGATGTACAAGAGACTTTCTGTGCCTGTCAGCAATTGTACATGCGACCATCATTACAACAGCTGCATTCTTTGCAAGTGACTGGAAAGTCCAAATGATATGTCAAAGCTGCTTATATGCAACTACAGTCGAAACCCGCTATAACGAAACCCCGGGAGTATAAAATCCCCGCAGCAATGAAATATTTCCGGATCCCCGGCGAACATTCATAGAAGCCCATGTATTGTGTATCTCGCGCCAACGAAATGTTTTTGGACAGCGATCCCGCATTAACGAATTTTCTACCATGGTGTGGGCCTTATTTTACCCTCCCGTCAAAGGTCAACTATCGAAAATATGCTCGGATGCGTGTTATGCGCACTCGAAATTTGTAAACGTCTGATTTTGCCGCGCTAGCATGGGTACCGCCATTTTTGTTTACTTAAGGGGGGATGCGGCTTTGGGATCGCGAAAAATGAAAAAAAAGTAGATTTTTTGAAAATCAACTTTTCAGTTTCTAGAACCCTTTTTCTATCCGATTCCAAAATATCTACACTGAAAACTGCGCAGAAGTGCTTCGGAAAATTCATTTCACCCAACTAGGCAGCGAAAATTTTTCTGTAAATCGCGAGAAAACAGCGATTTTAAAAAAATTATGGCTTCGCGATGGCGGGGCCGGGAGCCGGCTTCTTGGGCTCATTGGAAAGAGCATTTTTCTGTGTTTAACTTTCCCGCCTCAGCTAACTCCTCCCTTTAAAAAGAAGCACACAAAAAGCAAATATTTGAAGGTCGTTTTGAGGCCCTTGATTGGCTGTGGCCGCCATGTTGCCTCAGCTCGCCTACCCATTGGCCCGATGCTCGCTCCATGAGATCGTCGTCTGCAGCTTGTGCGTCGCGAGGATATGGCTCTCGAAAATCGCTACATCGTGATGTGTTCACGGCTGGATGATCACTTTAGATATAATTACGCTTTAGATAGGAGCAGTAGGCGGATGCGCGATCAGGTTACTACAAGCGCAGCGCGTCCTCGAAGTCGTCTTTAGTTCTCACTCCACCGACAGCGAGACTGCTGGCAGGAACGACGGGCTAACGCACTCGTGGCGACGTGCTTTGCCCCAAGCAACGAAGCTGTAAGCGGCGGCACGGTCAGATTACTACGAGTGGCCGCACCGGATGCACGATCAGATTACTACGAGTGGGCGCGCAGCCTACGAGCGCGGCGCGTCATCGGAGTCGGCCTTAGCCCTAACATCGCTGACAGCGAGACTGCGGGCAGGAACGATGCACTGGAGCATCCGAAACAACCCACGGGTTGTTTTGGATGCTCTGGACACCCTTTGCTCCTTCGGCGCACTTGACGACGATGTAGCAATGGACCACTTTTTCCAGTGAGAAGGCAGAGCTTTGAAGTTGTTGCATGGCAAGGGTCGGCAAAGTAAGTTGACCGACTTCTGGCAATAAATTTTCGTTCTGCTGGCCGTCTCACTGTTTTTATGTCTCATACTCACGGCAACGAAATTCTCGTGAAAACGAAATTTTTCGCTTTCCCCGGCGATTTCGACTGTACAGAACTTGATCTGCCAATGTGCATGCACAGACACACACACCCACAATTAGCTCCATAATAAGATTGTCATTCACTCTAAACCCTGTTGTCGTCGCATCAACTTTGCTGAACATATTCAAGTTGAGAACTGCAAATGATAGTGTCGCACACGACGTGTCACGAACGAGTTCAGTAAAACTACGGCGATCTTCCAACTATGGAGAAACACTCGAAATGAACTCTTGTGTGTTCACTTAAACATCATGCCACGCGATAGACACCACGACAAGGCGACATCATTTGTTTTCGCAGCGCTGGCTCACTTGACTGACAGCACTGTTTGCTATGTGTAAACAGGTATTAGGGCATCTATTTCTTTATGGGGATAACTTGCAGTCAACGTTTTCCTCCATTTCGAATGCGAAATAGAGACAGACTCAAAGAGACTTACCTGCCTCCATGCCTAACCATGCTGTTTTCTGCTAAGGCGCTTGGCTTGGATTGCTTATACTTGAGCTGTTTAGAGTGTCAGTGTTGCCAGGCAGAAGAAGAATTATGGTGTGCGCTGTTAATGAGATTCCCGTGATTGCGACCATGAAATAACTTGTGGGCCGTATCTTTGCTTGTTCGTTGCCGACCACAGGGGCAATCATTCGTGCTCATGTATGTGCAAAACAGAAAACTTCGAAAACACGACACGCACGCTCGCAAAAACATTTTCATTTATAACTGTGAGGTATATAAAAGTAACACGAACAAACAATTCTATGATCAAGCAGCTTTGTCAGATACATTTTATGTTCGCGCGTTCACGACGACATGCCACACAAAATTCATGCACAACGTTTTCTCAATTATACAGTACACACTCAAAACGTCGTACAGTGGACATTTTTTGGACGGTGAGTTATCCTAGAAAAATACTGAAACGTATGCTTTCTTTATCATTCTGAGAAGGCCTTTCTGGGGGCACACTGAACGCATCACTTCTCTTATGAGGATGGAAAGAGGACATCCGTACCATTTGAGGACGACCTCAGGTCGTCGAGTGTTGTCTGGTGAAGTCAGCTATCAATGGTACACACACTCACACCAATACACAACACACATACTGGGGGTTAGAAAGAAACATGAAAAGTGTTGCACGCTGTTGCTTTATCACGCTTTGATCTTGGTGGCAATAAAACGATCTGAAATGATTCATAATTGTACTCTTAATTGTTTTAGTGGCTTTTATTAGCATCCAGACTACAACTGCTTGAGAATAAATGCACAATAAAAAAGATTTCAGATGCTGCTCTGTTCACATTTCTTCCCATCACCACTGCAAACATATTATAAACTTATACAGAGGTAACAGTGTTCCAGATACAGCATGAAACGAACTGCTGGGAGTGTACGATTGTATCTGCCTGAGTGTCCCTAATTCATTGCTAGTTACTAACTTGGTCATCTGAATTTTATCTCTTCAGAGCGCGAGTTTCCCAGTTCTTTCGAGTCCCTCGTGAAGAAGATTCATGGACTTCTTCTGCATGTCCTGGCGCACCTGTATCACGCCCACTTCCGAGAGATGGTCTTGCTGCAGCTGCATGGACACCTGCATTCGATATTCGCCCACTTCACCCTCTTCAACACTCGCTTCAACTTGGTGGATCCCAAAGATGCTGCTGTGCTACAGGACTTAGCCGTTGCGCTTGGACTCTGTCCGCCCGCCGAAAGCGCTAACGGAAGTCCTGCTGCCTCTTCCTCTACGCCCACCTCTTCAGCCGTTGCAGCAGGCGGCAGCACGGACGAGGATTCCGCAGCCGTAGACGCCCCAGCTTGCACATCTGCGCCAATGGATGTGTCCCTGTCGCCTTCAGTGATGCAGCGGTCTGTGGTAACCACTGGCATTGCGACGACTCCACTGTCGATGACTACCACGACAGCCGGAAGTGTGGTGCCTGCGCAGTAGGCAATTGTGATTGCTGTTTTGTTGACATTTAGCTGAGTGCCTGTGGTGATAGCAGTGGCTAGCACAGCTGCGGTGTGAAGTGCCGTCTTCTCCGAGAGGCATCGGAGAGGCACTTTCGTCGCACGTCCACAACTGATGTAGCACTGCGCTTGTTTGCATCATGGTGCAGGGCTACTGGTGGTGGTGCCATGAAGGTGATGATGTCACTTTGGGGTGACTTGACAACTCTTCTGGCAGCAGCACTAGCATCAAGCAAATTGTTTGTTGTTTTCACTGTGACGCTGGGCCTAAATGTGGCTTTGCTGCTATGCCCACCTTTTGCTTGGTACTAAAATAATGGTGGCTACAGTGGTGGCAGTGTAGGCCTTCCCCCTCCCTCCCTTTTCCTGCAACAAGCTGCAACAGAGTTGTGTGCTGTGAGAAGCAAGGCCTCTGTGGAAAAGCCAGTGTTGAAGCCTGAGCGAGTCGGGCAACCTTCACAACTGGCTGACTGTCTCTGTGCTGACAAAGCAGTGATTTGCTGGAGTCTTTGATCAAGAAAAAGTTATGTCCGTCATGCTGTGATTATACGAGTGGCCGCATATGAAATTGCATACGATATTCAATTTTCAGGAGCTTGTGGGTACGTACCATGCACTAGGCTAGCGTGCTAGTTGGCATCAGGCCATGGTGGGACGTTGTTTTGATTGTCGCTGAAGAGTCATAGAAATTTCATGGAATGGCATGGATATTTCAATATTGAGGGAAATGATATTCCTTGTTGTAAATTATAAAGCAGAAAAGAGAAGATCATTTTCACAGATTGTGGCTAAGTATGTTGTGTCACCCTGTCAGCATTTCCATGTTGCTGCAAGTGTGTGTATTATACCAGTGCAGAGCAACATAGGGAAGGAAGAAACACCCAAGTTTGCCAGAAGAAGGAACATAGTGCTGTGTTTCTCAATTTCAAAAGGTTTGGTTGTTTCTTTGTGTCCCTTGTTATACTGCGTCATTTTGAGAATGACTAACCAACTTGCCCAATCGTCAACACTTGCTTGTATGGAGTTCACTGCTCAGGTCCCCGAAAAAAGGTAGAAGATTCTGAAGCAGACCTTCAAGGTAAATGCAAGGGGTAATCTACCACTTTTGATGTAGCAGCAGTAACCACCATCTTTTGATGCCAAATTCCATGCGTGTAATGTGCGACTTCCTAATTTGCCATTAGGAAAGGACTGTAGCTACAAGCTCTGCAATACTGCATTTTTGTGAAGTGTGAACTTGACGTGTTCAGTTGTGCGATTGAACTGGAGATTTCTTTTACCAACTGTATTACGTAACGCACGTGCAGCATCCCTGAGTTGTGCATGCGGTTTTTGGCACTGTTAGGAATGACTGTCGTAGATTTTTCACAGAAGTCTCGTCACTGTTTACGTCAGCTTGCAGGTAGGAGGCTGGTGGCGAGAGCAGGTTCTTGCCGGTGACAAAAATATTGGTGCCAGCCAGGTTTCTGGGTACCAAGCAGGAGACATGTGACGCTCCTGAAATTCGCTTATTTGAAAGGAAGGGAGGCGGGAGGGGTGGGTCACGTGTGTTGTGTGGTGTGGTGACAATGTGCGTCATTCTTCAGGAGAGGGGAAACAAAGCGAGAAGAGAGTTAGAGGGGGGCCTATTTATTTTCTGTCATTGCCTCGGCCCACACTCACGCACGCACACACACAGCCACTAGGTGTCACACAACCAAACTTGCCTGTGTGCGAGGTGACACACACACACAATATGTAAATAGGATAATGTTATATTTTTAAGAGGCATATGAGGTCGGTGATTTAGGCAAGTCTTTCTTCCCTCTCCATCCTCCCTGTAACCCTCCCCCATTTTCCTCACTCCCCACCGAGCATTCGATGATACATGTGCAATGGAGCGTTGGTCATTGCTGAAATGGAGGGTCAAACGGATGAGTGATTACATAGTAGTGGTGGGTGCCTTGCAGCTTGTAAAGACAGCTTTCTTGCCTTTTCCCCAGCTGTTTTGCCACCTGCTTTCGTGCGTGTGTTGAGGTGGTAATTGTCGAGGATGTGCCTGCTTTTGTCACTTGTCAAGCTGCAAAGAACGAATGCTGTTTGGTTCTTCTGCTTCCACCACATGTGGTTCTTGATTGGTTCTTGGTTGGTGATAGCTTTCAATTTACAGATTTCCAAACAAGGTCCTTCTAGGCAATGCAGCGCACATGCATTGTCTATAGTATGAAGTCTTGCTTTTGCTGTGGATGCGTTGTGCAGGTAGTGTTGGTCACTTAAAGCTGCTATTGTTGCATTCTCTGAGTATGAATCAATGGCCCTAGTAAATGGGCACTGCATCAGTGGGGTCACATTAAGCCTGATGATGCACGCAGAAAATTCCGCTTAATTTTTGCATTTTTAAAGTTATTGTCGGTGCTAAAGATGTCCACAACTTGCAACACTACTCAGCCTTTGTTTCTGGCTATGTTGCAGCTGTCATCGGTTGATGTGTCGGCGTCGTAAATCATGCAACTTGTCAATTTTGCAAATTTTTAATCATGACGTTTAAGGAACTGTTATGTTTAGATGATCAGCTACTGACAGTTCGTAGCTTTGCAGGGGTAGTGGTTAGTGAATTCCGATAGAATCAAACTACTTGATGAAAACATTTAGGAACTTGCTATGTCACTATAGTTCATGAACGGTGTGATTGTCACAGAACAGGCTGTCTATTATCAAATTCACAAATTATTGGCACATTAGACGTCAGAAATAGCAATAGTTGAATCCTTTCCAGAATTTGGGTGGCTTTTTAAATGGCCCTTTCATATAGAACACTACAGTACAACAGGCTGGGTACTAATCTTTCAAGCATTGTGTAATAGGCTGCGAGCTGTGTACCCTAATTTAGACTGCTAGTATCGGAGAGATTTTCTGAGAGATAGGCCTCATGCGAACCCTGGCACCTTATCATGCTTCTGCTATTCACTATAGATTCAGGAACGAATGATAAGGTAGCATCATCAGGGATTTTTAAAAAACACCATGATGATGTGCAATTATATGACTACTGGACTCGTGGCTTATGAAGCACGAAGGCTTAAGAAATTTTCTGCTTGTATCTTAACCCTGCAGTGTCTCATATGAACTCGCTTTCATGAAAGACAGCATTGGTGACGCTTTCGGAAAGGAAATAAGAGTTTTCCATGCCATTGTGACACAAGCATTGAATTTGCAATTAGTGTGGCTGGCACATAAAATCCATGCGAGGGGGTGCATTTCGAAGGCCTTTGTTGAGGTTGCAGTGTTCCCAGGGAGATGCTGCACCCAAAAGGATTGAGGCGCGCGGCGGTTTAGTACTTTAGGGTGAACCACACATGCTTCTTCGGGCAACACCTGGAGAGACAGTTTGTTCATGCCATTTTTCTTGCTTGAAAGATCTCCATTCTTGCCTTGTTCTGTGGAGCGTGCAAATTTGACGCTTTCCAACCAGTTTTCGCTGTGCTGGGTCATAGCATTTTTCATGAACACCTTGCAGCCTGCGCGGCTGCTTCCTCTCAGCTTGGCATATGTACTCATATTTGATGGTGTAACCCCAGGTTTAATGTTTATGTTTCATCTGCATATGAGTAAGATCCCTTGAAGTAATTTGATATGTTAAAGTAAGCCAGGTATATATAAAAGCAGCACAAAATCATTTAGTGAAGCTGGCAGTTTTTGCTTTTTAATTTGACAGAGCTAGTAATTGTCTTTATGATGAAAGGAGCTACAACTCATAGCTATGAAATGTGTAAATTTTGCAGTTTTTAATGTTATGATGAAAGGAGCTACAACTCATAGCTACGAATTGTGTAAATTTTGCAGTTTTCAATGTTGTTGCTTATGGCTCCTTGAGTAGTTATTGATTTTAAAAAATAAGCAAATGAGTTTATTTAGACAGTGAGCTTAGATGGAAATGATATTCGGTGTAAAAGCAGCCCTTCTGCTTCTTTTTCAAGCAAAATGTGATGAGGAGAAGGAATGGCTGTTGCGAGAGTCTGTATGCAAGCTTGCCTTCCAGCTCGCTGAGTTAATGTATCTTCTTTTTCGGTGGCTTCCTCGTTTCGGTTCAGCTCCTCGTTAGGTAAGCATGAAACCTAGACATTGAAAATAAAGCCGACTAGTAGACATGTACTGGCAACATCCGAGTAGTTCACGTGTGTAGCAGAGCAAAGTTCGTAGCTTCGAAAGCCATAACATAACGTCTTGGCTGCGAAACATGTTCCCTGCACTGGCTTTGTTTCATGAGTGTTCACATTTTTGCGACCCCACGTTTTGTGAAAATTTCTCAACTCCTGCATAGTTTGAAGTGTTGTCCATTATTCTCGCTTTCACTTGCATAACAATCAGCGATATTGGCCCACCACCTGGCTTTATTTGCGAGAATTTTTGAGAGACTGTAGAGGGTGGCAAGTTCGTGGAAGGGCTGCTTCTGTTGGCAGCATCGATTCAGTTCGTTCGGAAGTTGACACAGAGGCGGGGGGGGGGGGGGGGACAGCTGCGTTTCATTTTAGCTCACCTGTGATCCGTGGTGCTGCTTCAGATTCACATTCTGGCATCTGCAGTGGCTCTTTTCGTGGCAGAAGTCGCTACGTCCGCCATGCTGTGTGAGGACCCATTCCGAAACTGTGAACACTACTATGAAAGGCAGGATGTTTTCTCGGCCTTTGTTTTTTGCTTGATTACCGTTCACTTGATTTTGAAGAATTGTGATTTGTGTAGTTTGTGCACGTGCGTCTGGTTATGGGCACGCATGCATTTGTGTAATAGTGGCTTCGTTTTGCTAGCATCTTTTTTGTTTTGTTATTTTTGCTTTTGATTCTATTTATTGCCCATCTCGACGAAATTGCGCACTTCCCGTTGCCCTGTAAGCTCGGGCCGCTTGTCTCTTGGCAAAACGGGCGGCCATTCGACACCGTCTGTGGGTTTGCTTGTTTGGTTGTCTGCTGCTGATTTGGCTGTTGAAGTATGTCGAGACATGAGTTTGCCTATCTCTGAAATGTGTGCTTGTATTTTGGGCTGTTGTGTCAGCGGTGTTGGGTGGCAGATGCTGCAGAGTGAACTCGGTGTTGCATCGGAAAACGGGAAAGCAGCTGGTTATGCAAGGATAGGGTTGAAACAGGAGCGACTAGCATGCACCACTTGGCATCGGCATTATTTGTGCTTTGCTTGTGGCACTTAACGGTCGCTTTATAAGTAAATGCACTCCAGGAGACCTTGCTGATTCATTGCAATTGCAGAGCTAAACTAAGTGCTCCTATCCAAGCGATTGCTAGTTACCTGAATAGGAAACTTGTTACTTGTGAAGCCAATTGGTGCACTTATGTAAAGCTTACTGATAAAAAGAAAATTATAAAAAAAATTCATTAGTGTTGTGCGGTGCACAAGAATGCATGATTTAGGTGTTGTAGAAGAAAGACGCTCATGCACGAAATTTCTGGTGCCCATCATCATCAGTTGTCATTGCTAATGACAGGCAGTGGTTAGTTAAAGAGTTGAGTAGGAGATTATTATCCAAGTTAGAGGTTTAGCTATCATTTGGTAGCTGCCTGATGAGTTAATTTTGCTTTTGATTAAGTCTCTGGCTGTTTCATTGAGAGCGGTTATGGAGGGGTCACATTATGTTTTCAAAGGAACACATCTGCTCTGTGCTGGATTGGACTGTGCTGTAACCCATTTGGCATTAGTGTATCCAGAAGAGACTGGTAGGGTAAGAAAATTCGGGGACGTAAGCAGAGAAAGAAGCATTAGAAGGCAGCCTGTCCTTTACGGTATTTGCGTGCCACTCGTGTCTATGTCATCCAATGCACCGGAGATGTGCGGTGCTCTAAGCAATTTTTACCTTGAGCCTGATACGGTCGGTTGCCACCCTAAGCTGTTTGATAGCTGTTGCATTCGCATGCACCTGTGAGCTCCCCCGTGTGTAAGGCCTGTCTGCGTGTGGTGTGCGTGCGTGGAAAGGAGCAGCACCTCTGCCCTCAGACTGTATTATTCCTGTTTTTGTTGGCTATTATTTTTGTATCAGTACAGGTGGTGGCTGTTGCGATTTTTTTCACTATCTCAGCGAGCATGAAAGATGCACATGCACGGAGCTTGTTGACCGTCGAATGAGGGTAGGAGGGGCAGGTCACTGTTGTTGGTTAATTATTTTGTTTAATGAATTAAAAAGTGAGCACTGTGTTAGATGTACATACATATAATATATAGATATATATCTTTATCTCTACCATTGACCTATAGCGACAAAAGATATTGCCTGGGGGCAGGAACTGGAAGTGTTTCGCCTAGTGTAGGACAACTGACGGCGCGCGGGTGAAGGATTGGGGGGTGGGGCGTGTAACCCGACCATTGAGCAAGCACAGCTGTTCCTTCCGGCTGAGCTGATCTGAAGCCAGTCTCATATTTGCCTTGCCATGACTCTTAACCAGGGACAGTGGATTAGCCGCTCTTGTCGCCGTTAATATCAGACCACCTTTTGCTGTTGAGCTTGTGTGTGGCATTGTTTGGAGGTTGTGTCGTGCAGGCCTTGTGGCTGCTTGGTACCTATGGCCATGGGGCTGGCTGGCATGGCTTTCTAAGCAGGAGAGCCACGGTGTATCACTAGGGCACCTAAACTGATTGTACCTCTTTTCTCTTTCTCCCTGTCTGTTTCCGTATGGGGCCTTTAATGTCTATAGTACCATCACTCTACAAGCAGAGAAGCAACACACACTGACAGTACCACTCCCAGCTGTTGCACTCATGCCAGTTGTTCATGCTTGCCAATGTCACAACTCCTGTCACACAATACGGCAAACAGAAAAAAAGAACTGTAAAGAGCAGCCTGCAGTATAAGCTGTGATGAAGTGTTAGAAGTGTTTGTTTTCGAATCAGTACATCTCCAACATTTTGGTTGTTTTGGCAGTGCATGGATGTCTCCCTGCTGTAGCAGTGTTGGTTGCATCACTTTGCCTGAGTGTTTGCAGATGGCATTGCACACTTTTAACTTGCGTTGCTGTTTTGCCCTTATCTTGTTGGGGTCTCGTGTGACAGGGGTTCCAGTCGACTCTCTGATGTCGGGATATTACTCACAAACTGTGAAAGGAGGCAGTAAGATTTTTAAGGGACTCAAGTGATTCCTTTTTGAGCAAGTGTGTCATAAACACTGTAGGAACAGTTGGCATGCCATCTGTCTTGCCATGAAGCCCATTTGGGCTAAAACTTTTCGGAAGAATTGACCTGGCATTGAGAAGGTGTACTTGTGTTTTGAAAGTTCCTGCTGACATGTTGGTGTGCTTTCTAGGGTTAAAGCTTCCCCATCTTAGAATCGGCTGGGCCATTGCTTGGCACAGAATGACAGGCACCTAGGGTTAAAGCTTCCCCATCTTAGAATCGGCTGGGCCATTGCTTGGCACAGAATGACAGGCACAGAGGCATGCTTAAAAGCTGGGTATGAAAAAAAAATCAAGATCAGTGCTTGCCCACTTTGTCACACAAGAAAACGATACAAGCACTTCTGATGCAAAACACAGACACACACAATATGAGGCTCGTTTGTCATCGCAAGAAAGAGGTGCAGAAGCAGATGTCGTGAGGGGGTAAAACTTGGAGCGTAGCTTGTGGGCTGGTATGTCTACTCTGCCGAAGGAGCAGCCACGATGACAACGGTGATGACGCGTGTGTATGTGTGAGATGTAGTACACGCATGTCCGTTGGTGCCTTTCTTATCGAAGAACTGTGCGTGCATTCCACAGTGCGTGCCTGTGTGTCTTTTCCTGCCTTCGTCCTCGCGCGCGCTACCACCACCGCGTGTGACGTCAGCTTTCCGCTCGCTGATGCTGTCATTCTTGCGCTGATGTGACTTCAGTCGCAGCACGTCACCTCCATGCGCAGAGTTGTATCACCATGGCTGGCCCTCTGGCCTGTGAAATATGAGTTTGAAAGGTATGGAAAGTATGCATTTGAAGGAAAAGTGTTTTTTTTTTGTCCATCCCTATGGAGGAGAGTGATGTGCTTATTCCCACCATGCCAATACATGGCCTGTATCCAAAAGCAAATGAGCTGTGGACTTGCAGGTGACAATTGCAAAGCTATTTGTATTTGGATCTGTGGCCAATCATCACTGCAGATGGCTTAAAACGCTGTTCTCCTTAAAAATAGATGTTGAGTGAAATGTTTCTAGTACACAATAGACTTTTTAAACCACACGACGTACTGACCCAATGAATTGTTTCATGTCTGGCAGTGTTTTCTTTTCTTGGTGACTATTCATACCTGAAGGAGGAGTTATTGTCATGGTGCAATACTCCTTTGCCGATTACCATCGAACACATTCACTGTGTGTCACTCATTTCACCACTATTGTAAAAAGGACTGGGCTGCGCTGTCCGTTTGGCAGTCACCTGATCGACTGTGCCTGTTGATCAATAAACATTAATTACTTTTCTTGGGGGTACACTAAGGTGCAAAAAGTGATCTGGCACTTTTCGTGATTTATCCACTTGCACCTGTTTTAATGTTGACTAATGTCTTAACAAATGAACTATAAAAGAAATATAGTCATTGGTGGCGAACTGATGTTATGGAGGAGTTTAAAATCTCGAGAGTATAGTGCTACTGTTTGGTTCTATTTTAATCAGTTTGACAGAATCAATAATGAAGCACAATATCGAGGTAGAGTAGGACATTCTCCCTCGCTCGAGCCGCTGCTATCCTTTGCTGCATACTCACGAACATTAGTCTCAACACCTATACGTGGCAAATGTGGTCTTGTCATAGCCTCTTAATCAAATGTATTAATTACGGCTCCGAGGCATTTAACACGGCCTAAAATGAAGCTGGCAGGTGTCGAGTGCTTACTCTCCTTTCAGTTGTCTTGGGCATTGGAAAATACTTTGCGCTTAGAGGTCGACGTGCTGCGTGCTTTTTGCGTCTGTCGTGCTGTATTCAGCTGGAGCGCAGCTGTGTGTGTGTATTGTTTCCATTTTTGTATATGGGGTGGCAGCGTCTGTCAGTCTTGTTTGTTTTTGTTAGCGCCTTTTTTTTTTTCGTGGTGTACATGTGTTGCGCCGGTGGCGCTTCTGTGTGTATTGATGACGATGTCGCGTGCAGTAGTTGTGAATATTGCCGTGGCTGACGAGAGTGATTATGTGTTGATGATGGTGATGCTATGATGAAGATGTGTACACACACGTGCAAACACAGATACACACACTGTACACATGTTACAAGAGACGCATACGCTATCACTCTTCGCCTTTGATAATCGACACACCAAGTGCACACACGCAGAAAAGAAGCTGTGTTTGCGGCGGGCTTTGTAAATATAGAAGGAGAGAAAGGAATAAAAACCTTCGAGGGAACTAGTCAAGTACAATAAAGTTTAGTACAATGGTACCAGCCTTTGTGTCCTGTCATTGTCATTCTTTCAGGTCATTTGTGTTGTGGCAACTTATTTAAACACCTTTTATCAAAGTTTCGTCAAAAACACTTTGGAAGAAGTAAAAGGTGTTTGAGGAAAGTATGAAGGAAGAGCTTTGACAATTCGTCTCTTTGTTGACACAATCTTGATGAAAACCAGCAGATAATGAAGACGTCATACTATACCTTCGTTGACTTCATTTTCTGTTGGTTTTTATGGAGAGAAACATGTGTTTTCTGACTTTAAGCCTCCTTTGACACAGAAATGAATGACAGTTTATGTCAGAGCCGGTGAAATAAGATTCATGTTCGTTTCAGAAAAGCAGTGCCCTGGATCTCTTGGGAATGGACTGCATATTGCCTTGCTCCTTTCTAAAGTTGTGGTATTGTGCCATTACACGTGTTATTGCTGCCTTGTGCAACCACGCTGATCGACTCAAAGAACTTTCGAGATAATCATAGAACTTTCCGATGCGATTTCACCCACAATGGGAACATTACAGATTCTTCTGAAATTTATGTGGCTGCTAGCAATAACACTAGAATATTCGAGGGCACATGTATAAATGCCGACACGTGTCATTGCTTGTCAGTTGTTGGAATATATGTATGTAATTGTCAAAACTGGAAACACAGATTTTAGATGAGCACAGTCTCTTGAGTTGTGTCAATAGCATCACTGTAATCATAAGTGCACAGACCCATCTTGCCTTGATGTACATGAACCATCAGCCAACCCCAACTCTACGATGTTGCCAAGTGATGGCACCATGGTGGCTGGCCAACCAGACCTTGCACTTCATCAGTGAGCACAAAACTTGGACGAGATGAAACTTTGATGAAGACACGGTATCTTCTAATACCCTAGGGATGTTTATGACCCTTTGAGGAACATTGTGGTCTACCTTTGGTGCCGACTTATTGGTTGTATGGTGGACTGCCCGCTGGTAAGCGCTATGGCCCTGGTACAATTTACGGCAGCTGCAGTTTGGTGGCGGCAAAATGGGAAAAAATTTGGCGGATCCCACACCATGTGGGAATGTTTCCTGCAAAGCAGTCCACGGATAATCGCATCTTTTGGCTTTAAGCCAAGCGTTAAGAGGTGGATCAGTGTGTTTTCGTAAATGTAGTAGAATTGTGTGTCTATTGTGATTCCACATGAATGTCAGCTACACTCGCGTTTACAGGGTAACTAATGGTCATACGTCGGCACCAATCGTTAGAGCGCCCATACCATTATTATCGAAAGGAAGTGCTTTTTACGGTGCCATACGATGGGAATATTGTACGTAACGTTAGTTAGTGCACTCCTTCAGGGTCAAATAACGCTTGAATATAGCTTCCGCAATGATTGGTACTAATATGTAACACTAGAACAATGCCTCCTTTCTTTCAATGGCAGTGCAATTGCGCGTTTCTCAACGGGAGTCGCAACGAGAGCTGTCGGTCCGTATTAGTTCAGGGAGTGGTCGTGATGCGACGCTACACGATTGGTAGCATGTTTACCACAATACAGGTTTTTAGCAAGCTACGGAAACATGTTATGGAAATACGACACGGTTCCATTCCGTATGCACGTACAATGGTCGCGCACTCGTCAGCCGGTTCCGTGCTGCCGCCTTTCCGCAACCTGTTTTCGTAGCTAGCTAAAAGTGTTCAATATCATACATTGGTCGTATATGTTCTTTCGTGCTCCTTCTTTGTGGCTCGAAGCAACGCCACCATCGCATCGCAGCGCATGCAGTAGTGTTGCAAGAGGCTTCTCCATTGGTTGACTGCATAGCGCCTTCGAACGGCGACACTCTATATCAAAATAAGGTATATTTTAGAGAGCTAGCGCGTGCCCGCCAACACTGTGAACACGAGGAACGCAAAGCCCCACCCCATGGAACTGTATGCAACTGAACAAAAAATTATAAGATTTCTGTCGTGAGGCACTGAATGAGGGGTCCTTTCCCCAATGACCGCGAAGGGTAGGTGATGGGGAAGAGCAGGAAAGAGCCAGCAGAGAGAGTGGTGAGCAGCTGTATCGGGCGCACCTGGCTGGCATTGATAAAATAAGGGAGGTGTTGACTGGAACTCCAATTGACAGTAGCCGAGACAACGCAAGGGCATCCTAAGGAGATTCAAATATCATCCCATTTAAGAGTTCGGGACTTCCAAAAGACGTCTCGTGTCGCGCAAAATGAAAGATAAATCCCAAGTGATGCAAGAATAGACCTTTCTGGGAGGTACCAGGCTGGAGCGTTTGAGAATGGGACATGCGGCTACTTTTTTCAGGGACACTTCAAAATGGTTGGACATCTGCTACCCCAAGGGCCGTTCCATGCGCTAGCCGCGCAGCCGCAATGCATGTGCCGGCACACCTGCCGCACCCAAGCGGAGGGTGAAAGAGCGTCGATAATTGGCTCATTTGTCCCCCGCTTGCGTGTGGCAGGGGTCCCAGCACGTGCGTTGTGGCTGTGCGGGTAGCGCGTGTAAAGGCCATAACATATGTATACTCCCCCCGCACCCCTCGTGACAGAGCCAGTTGTTTCTCGAAGAAAGCATATCCTCACCCAATAAACACACTTTTCTTTTCGCACAGACAATCTTTTCAGTTGAGTGGTCCCTTACCAGGTTTCACAATATAGAGCTGCCAAGCGCAATGCGTTCATGGGGAGTTCACGATAACGTCTGTCAAAATTTAAACGCTATGCGCCGCGAAAAAAGAGATGAACGCTGCTCCCTTTTCCTTTCGCGGGCGCGCGCCCAATGAGGGCGCAACGTGCACGTATGAATGGCCTTACGTACACGGCAGTGCAGTGACGTTGGTCCTCTACGTAGACGACTATGATCTGACGTTGCCAACAGTGGCACGTGACATGGCGGAAATTATGACATGCGTAGTTTATGTAACTTGTTGCTTGTAGAGATAAATGATGAGTCACAATAAAGGAATGTGTGCGTCTTTTTTCCATTCCCCCCCCCCCCCCCCCCCCCGTGAATTGCAACGAGATGCAAGGCTAATATGCCGGCGTTTCGCATGCGTTCGTGTCCCCGCGCTCAGCGCATTCAGCAGACGACAGCTGTGGAAGCGAAGGTAACGCTCCTTCGCGTTGGTGCACTCCTTGTGCCCATCTAGCGTTTCCAAACCACCCCGCAGAAACAGGCTATAGACCCCAAGATGTCGAAGAAAAAAAAAAACGGCACTCGTGTGCTCGGGGGTCGGGCTTGTTCGGGTACGTCATACGCATGTGACCTCTTGGTTGGATGCCGGAGAGAGTAGGGAAGACATTTGACATGCGAAGGCTACGTGAGGGAGCGGCAAGGGTTTCGAGCTCGCCGGTCACCCCCGCGAATCTTCTCGCTTCTTCTCATCCTCGTTTTGCCGCAGCACCAGAAAAAAAAGTTTTCTCAGCGCGTAATGAACCGATTGAAAAAAAAAAAATTGTGGCATAATGCTTCTCACCAGACACACAACAAGTTCCACGGTCTAACTAAAATGTGTCATGGGGCGTGGTGAAGGGCCCTTTAAGACCAAGGAAAATGCATGGAACATTAAGTGACCAACGTAAATGATTTATTGCGTCGATATTAAATTGTTTTCTTGCACTACAATTGTGCCAAGAGTGACGATGGATTTGGCATTTGCCAGCATGTAGTCTAAGGTGCACATTTCTAAGTGTAGAGTCTTCCATCTGGTATCCATCAACAGGGCTCGCAGAGGCAGCTGAGGACAACAACAACAAAGCCTGCATATACGCATCCCATTTTACACCCCCTCATTCCTCAAATAGCAGCACCCTCCACTGCGTCGCAGGTCTCACCGCCACCTTGGTCTTTTTTTTTTCTTTTTAATAGCCCGACAACCCCGTCATAGCGTAAATTCCGTTATCAATGCTCGCCGTGTTCCCACTCATTTGTTCTAATTTGTGATAGGTGGGAGACGACAAGCACTCATGAAAAGGGGGTGGGGTGCTGACACAGGCTTCGGGGGGAGGGGCGATCACCCCTACCGCCCCCCCCCTTCCTCTGGATCCGCCACTGCCCTATACATACAACTTAGAGGGCGCTTGAGCTTCGCATTCAAGAGCGTGATCCGGCCCCGTGCGCACAAGCTATCTGGCTTCGGTTCTCGGTCGATGTCATGTGATGACGATGACGTTATCGTGGGGCGTATATCATCGTGTAACGTATACATTGTGATATCACTGCCACTGGCGGCACGTTTTCTGTAAGAGTTGGCAGGTGGTGACTTCACGCGCGACTCGAGAAACTGCCATCAATCCCAGAGAAGCTAGAAAGGAAATTAGGAGGAAAAGAACGGCAGGGAGGTTAACCAGCCTATAGGTAGCCGGTTTGCTACCCTGCGCATGAGAGGGGGAGGGTGGAGATGAACGATAGAGAGCAGAGAGAGAAGAGAGATAAACACAACACATTCGGCAGCACACGCGCGCGCACTCAGTCATAGTCCATTCTTGTCTTTCGCGGCTCAAGTCGCTTGTTCAAGCCGCTTGTCCATGTCCGTGTCGCGTAGGAATTTCAACGGAGCTTTTGTCGCCTTCTGTTGCAATTCGGAGAAGCTAGGGCTATCCGCATAGAGGAGCACCTCACGCAGGGCAGACAGGAGTGCGGGCTCAGAGAAACTACGGGGCAACGCCAAAAGCTTGCACCGACTTCCTAATGGGCCGCTGTGTGTTGATTGGGACGAAATGGCACTGACCAGGCTCATGTGTTTTGACTGGACAAAATAGGTCGAACTAAACCCATTCCCGTCCTACTTGGTAGAAGTGGAGGAACTTGTCCCGTTTCCCGCTCTCGTGGCTCGACACGACTTTATTGGTGTCACTAATCATTGTAACTATACTGCATCAGCGGTTGCAGTACGTCCAACCTGTGTAATGCTGGCTTCCTGGAAGTTGGTGTATTTTGTGTGACTCACTATTTGCAACAATGAGGAGCCGGCCTGAGGTGTTATAATGGTGGTGCTGTGTAGGAGACGGACCTGGGAAAATGGCTTATTTAGGCGCTCGTCCTCGACATTACTTCTAACTATGTAAACAATTTGTAAAAATTCCTTTAAGCTCGATTTTTTTCATTTTTCAAATGTCACAGCATTACTAAACGGTGTACGGGTACAATGTAACCTTTATGCCATGGAATTATCTGTTCCCTACGCTTCATTTTAACATTGCCTAAATTCGGGTAATTTAGTGTTAGCGCACGCTTTAGCACTAATGGAGTCAGGTCCATTATTTCGCTGCAATGAACCCGACGTTCCTGTAAACCTCTACAACCACCAGGGGCTGAGTCAGCCACCCATTTTAGGGGTAAGGGGCGGTTGCTTGAAGTAACATAGGAGAGGAAAACGGTGCGTGTGTTTTTACTAGCCCGAAATCCCCGTCATATAGTATAAATGTTGTTAATGGGAGCTCACAGTGGTGCACTCATTTGTTGTAATTAACAATAGCAAGTAGACGACAATCACCGAAGAAAAGGGGGAGGTGCTGATACAGAATATAGGGAGAGGGCGACTACACCTCTCACCCTCTTCGAGATCCGCCAGTGACAACCACATCCCATACTGTGTCGTTTGGTTAGTTGCTGAGGAAGTCCAGAGGGCCCGGAACATCGCCGAGAGGCTCCAGCTTCCGCCACCTTCATGGGAGACGCCCCTTGGCTGAGCTGCCAGGGCCTCTGGTCCCGTTCAGCTTCTGCCATTTCTGTACCATGATATGTTCTCACTCACAAACTGGGCCCTATCGGGGCGGCTTTACTCATCAGGGGGATGGCTCATGAATCTTGCGAGGAGGAATAAGCGTTTATTCAACGCCGATTAAATTTCAAGGCCGAAGGGCTGCCACAGTGACGTCAGAGGTTGGGGGCCCAGTTGCCCAACTGAGCATGCTCAGTAAGACTTTTTTTTCCACATCTTTTATTCGGCCCAATCTAGCCGCAGCAGCTGCGACAGCGGGAGCGTTCGTTCTCCTAAAACGTTAACGAAACACTGGCTTTCCGCCGTGTTCGCGGCGTAACTGCGCCCCCACCCTCTGACGTCACTGCGGCAGCCCTTCGGCCTTGAAGTTTAGTCGGCGTTGGTTTATTTCACGAAATGGTTATCGCGGTGCATGATCCGCTTCTACCACAGGTGCAAGGTCTCCTCATTCCAGGAGCCCACTGGCCTTCGTTGCCTTCTTGACCGTGGCAACGATACGTCGTTGTTGGGTTAGGTCCTCTGAATTGTGCGGCAAGGGATAAAAAAGAAACAGTGTGGAAACATTATTTTTGGGGAACGAAAGTGTTAGACTAGTTATTTATTTATTTATGAGCATTGAACAAGAAATAGTTTTTTGTTTAATCTGTAAGGGATAATGAAAATAACTATAAGTAAATAAAAAGTAAAAAGCTAACATGAAGATCCCTGACAGCAAATAAAGAAAAAAAATCTTGCGATAAAGAAAATGCAGTGAGCATTGTTTTTGCATTTTATATAAATTAAACCGAGCACCATAATAATTTATGTAGTCTGTAATTTTTCTATTTTAAAACCTGTATTATTCTACATCTTCACAATATTTTAGAAAACCACTCAATTATTGGCCAACTCCCTACTGTGGGTGAGCGCCACAGCTAGCAGGTGAAGAACGCGCTGTTCTCTTTCCATATATCATGTGGAAATTGTTCATTAATTAGAAAAAGACTTCCAGTTGATCCGTTTTCCACAGTAGGCTTAAATTTAACTGCAGATAATGTTCTTAGTTTCGGTGCCCCTGGCTTGGGACATTGCCACAGAAACGTATTCGATGCCGTATGCAGTTTTATTCAAGAATCTAAGCGAATATCATTATGATCCCTGCTTAAGTACCTGCTTTTTGACGAAAACTTGTGATAATGGGAATGAAAGTCGCACATTCATTCAACTGTGACCGGGTGAGATAAACTCAACAGTCTGGTCTACTAAAAAATTCAGTCTTATAGTATAATTTCAGTCTTCTAGTATAGTATTAGCTCTCCTTTTTTCTTATTGATTCATCTTTATTTTATTTTTTGTTTAATAACAATTTTTCCTTGTATTATTATTTTTTATTATTTCAATATTTTGTTCATTAACAATAGGCCCTCAATCAGTGTATCACATATAGGATACTACTAGTTTTCATGGCCAATCCCCCGGAGTGGGTATGGGCCAGTACGTACAGGCAACAAACAAACATTCTGCCAGCCTTCCTTCCTTTCGCTTGGACATGAAGTCCACGGATGGCAGGAGTTCTCCCCACATGGCCGCTGTGACGAAGAACGCTGGCAAGAAGCTCATCAAAAATGCCAGCCTCGCAACGGACTCTAAAACGAGTTGTGGTGCAAAGGTGTCCGATGCTGCAGGTAGCAACAACGCAAGGCCGTCTCTCTCCATGTTCTCTTCTTCTAAGGCGAGTGCGGCTGGCAAGGCGTCGAAGGCCCCGAGCGCTGTGCTCCGCGGAGACGATGCGCTGAAGGCAGACGCGAGAGAAAGTGGTGCTATCAAGACGCTTGTCAGCGGTGAACGGATCGCCTCTCGTAAGACTTCTAGGAAGACCATCGAGACAGACCGAGCGAACTCTGTCGGCGGGAAGACGGACAGGGTTGACAAAGCTCCAAGTGGTGCAAGGTGGCCGGAGAACATCAACGACGGCGCAACGAAAGCCATCGCGAAGGATGACGGAACCAGTTTGTTTGGCAGCGCTGAAAGTGTTGTATTTGTCACCGCAGAAAGTGACAAGGCGGATGGCGGAAAACAGGAGCCACCCCGGCAGGAAAATGGGACGAATAAAAAAGACCAAGTTGGGACGAAAGAAAAAGATGTACCATCGCCCGCGACGTCGTCCACGCAAGTGCCGCAAGTGGTGACTGAGGAAAAGACGCCGGCAGCGCAGGACACATACGCGAAAACACAGACTGCCAAGGCGGCGACAAACCTGGAATCAAAGAATACTCGGAAGAAACGCGGCCGTTCAAGAGGAAACAAAGCTGTGCAGACGAACCCGGAAGAAAAGAACGAGCCAGTCGGCCCGCCCATCCACGTTTTGTTTTCGCCGTCATCGTGCAGTCTGTGCGAAAGCAACGCTTCGCCACCAAGCTTCTACGGAGCGATGCGGCCATTCCAAGTAGGCAAATATGGCGCCCTGATGACCGCTCCGTCCATGGTGACCTCTGGCCAAGGACCTTCGCGTGGAGTCGTCAAGAAGACGGTGAGGACGACGACGACAACGCGACGTGTACCCGACAGCGCCAGAGCACCGCGCTCCTACAATCTTGTGGAGGAGGTCACTACGGAAGACGTACGAGAGATCGCAGATGACACAGATAAAACAAATACTACGGCTTCGACATTGGTGGTCGGTAAGGTCATTAGCGAAGGAGCCATCAAAAAAACTGTGACCACAACGCGATGTATGAAGGATGACGGCAAAATGAGAAAGAACTCTGACGCTACTTCGGGCGTCGAACCTACCATCACAGAAAAGATTGAATTCTCGGAAAGCGCAGCGAAACGAGGCTCTGCGGAGAAGCAGGCGGACGGTGCAAGACCGTGGGTGTCTTCAGTTCTGGAATCTGAAACTAAAAGGAACGCGGCAAGCGTAGCCCCGAAAAAGATTGTGAGTACCGTGCGCCGTGCAAAGAATGCCGACCCACTAGGTCAAGATGACGTCATCGAGACAGTCACCACGGAAGTCGTCGAAGTGGAATCTGAAGCGTGTCCTGCTCAAACAGCTCAGCAGACAGCGGTACCCACCATTGTTGGAGTAGCACGTGATCCATTGGCCTCTAAGTACCGGTACTCGGAGTCCAGGCACCTGGCGTCGACACCGTACCGAGCCCCTGGTAGATTTGGTGCAGTCAACCAGCGCATGCAGGTTCGGCCGCCCAGATTCTGGTCGAATCAACCTCATCGTCATACAGTGTAAGGAATGCAAGATATTTCACAATGCTGTCGCTGTCAGCACCACCAGGCTGGCAGACTAGGTACGGATAGATAACAAGTATATTATTAGGAGAAAGCCTTACCATTTTTTATCCAGTAATAAATCAAATTCACTCGGTCATTAAAATGTGAGTAATGGCTTGAAAAAAAGGTGGTGTCAAAATAACATAAGCCCTCGTACGTGCAAAGTAGGCAGTCGTCGCATTGTGAGCTTCATGATTTTAACTGCACTTAGTGAGACCTGTCAACAAACAGCTCTCGTAGCTTAAAAAGAGGGTGTATGTAGCACTGTTAAGCTCCAACATGCGTGTTCTGTATGCGACAACGGCGATCAAACATTGATGGGGCCTAAATGCAGAAAACACACGTGTACTTCGATATTAACGTTATATGGTCGAGATAAACTTGACTAATACGGGCCTCCTAACCATAATATGTGATTTGAACGTAGTGCCCTGGTGTATAAATTTGAGACTTGCGAACTGGATTGAAGCTATAGGCTATGTATCGTTTTGCAGTGCTCCGTATTCTCGGCCTTGTCGGCATGGGGTCACGCAGCATCTTCCAGCATGTCGCTTCGCTGCCTTCTCACGAAGAGGTTTTTCAGCCTGGGAACCTCCTTATACCGGCCAAGGACACCACGGGCACTTCTGTCACCCACCGCCATATCATGCGCCCGTTGTCGCACACGGGCCCTCATCACCGTGTCCTGGTCTGGCGGGAACACGCCTGCAGCCACAGTGTGTGCATAATGACGACGACACGCCAGTGGCGGCAAACTGCGGCGTAGTTGCTCCTACTGCCGTACCGCAGAGTGCCAATGTGCGCAGCGTCGACAATTTGAGTGACCCCAGCGAGGGCACCTACGACGTCTTCTACGAAGGAGCGCCAAACCAGGTACCTGCAAACGTAGGCGGTATTCGAAACGAAGTCCCTCGGCGCCCGACCGAGTTCATCTGGGAGACTCCGCCTCGAGAAGAGCTCGTCTACTGCGCCAACCTCGTGGCAAGCCCTACTACGCACCATGCTGCGCACGCTGCCAACGGCCCCCGCGGCGTAACTTGCAACGAAGACGTCAACGGCCACGACCACGATGGCGTCGACGCAAGGGCTGCGCCAGCAGTTACTGATCTGAGCATGACCGCTGGATCCCAGGTGACGAGGATGTCTCCAGAAGAGACCATTTTCTTCTTTTGATTGTGTTTCGAGGATTACAAATGTGACGATGTACTTCCGATCAGAAGCTTCAAATGAGGCACATTTTACGGGTGACTTTCGTTTGCGAGGAGGCTATGCGAATTCAGTTGTCGCAATCAGAGTGATTATAGTGCACCGGCGTTTGTACACGTCGTTTCTCGCAAAGGCTCGCGGAAAATTTCCCTTGTCAACTCGGGCATGCTTATATCGTGTTCTGTATTCACATTTTGTTGTAGGGGAGTCCGAGAAAGCGGTTCCCTAATAGTGGGACGTCGTGGAGATGAGAACGTAGCACGAACGCTGCGAAGACGTCTTTCTAATAACGATTCTAGCCAGTGGCTCGAAAAGCATATTTCATGTGGTGTTTACAATCCTGAGCATAGCTTCTGATCTATAGGCGCAAAAGTGCCTCCTATTCATATTGCTAAGATAAATCACATTGTATGGATTGCGAGCGTAGTCATAAAATAGAACTTAAATTAGCACAAATAGGACATAGTTATCAAACTATATAGTTGATTTGTGAGTACAGGCAGACATACTTCATTACGTGCTGTTTGCCATGTCAAAGACGTAATGTACAGAGTGCAACATCAATGGCACCCGTTTTCAAGATGTAAGCTGAGCCAACCATTTGGTAACGTGGACATTTTTCATGCGTAATGCCATACAATTACCGTTCGGGAAAGATATTCACAGTTTTGTAGCACTAATAATAACGTCCTTAGTAATAATATTAATGTTACACTGGGAGACATTGTAGTGAAGCTTGAACTTGAAACATAGTCGTCGAATTTATAAGATTTAAAGCGAGTATGTATGCCACGGAATGTTTACAACACATTGCGACTATCGTAAAAAAATAATACGGACTCACCCGGACTATCCTAACAAAAAACAAAAAAAAACATTTTGTTTAAGTCCCTTTTTTACAATGGTGAAGCATGATTGTGAACGTTCATCATATCGAACTCAACGACAAGCGCTGTCGGTGACTAATTGTGTCACATTTATACTTCGAGCATACCCCACTGCATTTACAAGATATGGAAATATGTGAGTGCACCAAGATATTATGTGCAAATGGGCCTCCACTGTGACTTATATAGTCTTAGATGCTTTATTTGGAATCTGCCGTTAATCACAACCGAAGACATAAACAGCTGATCGATTTGGTAGATCGAAAACGTTTCCGGGTGTAACGAAAACAAGGCACCAGAAAACAAGTGTTAAAGTGTTATTGCCGAGAATGCTTGTGCATAAGTGGATCGTTAAAAAGTGATATTCTTTTTGTGTGTGTGTTTGTCTTCAATTGTCTGCGCGCGTCTTGCCTATTACTTACGTTACATCCACCGCCCAGTTTTAACTTTGTTTAGCGATATCGGTAGCTGCTGGACAATAGTATATTGTTATGCACATCTAGCACGTTCAATAAAAACTGCAAATGCCTTCTAATGTAATGTTAGAAATCAACAAAGTTGCGACTCATTATTGTAAATGAATTCCAATCACATTTGCGGATATGGACTAACTTTACACCTATATGTTATGAACGAAAGCTTGTACAAAATGTCCAACGCGAATGTCCTGACTTTGACATTGCTTCAGCGATTGCTTGATTCAGTGGACGTATAACTAGGGAATGAAAAATACAGTTTGTGAAGGTATTCGCCTTGCCATTTGCCTCGTTAGTCGGTGATACATTTACCATCAACCCCCCAAATTTACGGGACACGCGAATGCGTTGCTGCAAAGTACCTGCCTGTGGTGTGCCAGCTGCTGCCAACCGCAGTGTTAGACTGGAAATGTGTCTACTTGTTATTCACTGGCCTTTAATTTTCTACTGCTGCGTAGCGCATTGTTAGTTCACAGTTTTCCCTGAAGCGCTTATCTGCACTATGACCGTCACACTTCTATTTTGATAGCATGGTGAAAGTTACCACGGCGTGCCTCGAACGGCAACCCGCTGGCTTGTTTGCAACTGGCTAGTTGGCAAATAATGCGTCTGATAAAAGCTATACTCATAGACTGCCCTGGAGGTACGTGCTGAAAAGCGCGTCGAGTTAAAAAATCATGGCATATCCACGGAGTGCATGATGATGAGTGGGGCGAAGCATCCGTCAGTCCGTCCGCGCTTCCGTCCGTCCGTTTGTTCTTTCTTCCGTCCGTCCTCGCGTCCATCCGTGCGTTCGTCCGTCCGCCCATCTAGTGAACACTTCTAGTACCGCCATCTTGCTTCTTTTCATCATATATTCATCATAAGTATCGCCATCCAGCGGACATTTCAAAGACTAAACGAAAAGTGGCACGGTCGAACTAGAGGAGCGGCACGCGCGCACTCTCATACGGCCTGCGCTTCGTGTCTAGTTCCCGCCTTTCACCGTCTCTAGTTCATGACACTGCGGCCAAACCCTGGCTAAACATTGCTAAAACCAGATAGCTACGTCCAGCGAGTTTAACGTGGCAACCCTTTCTGGTCAGATAGTGCTCTAAGTGCGTCCTTCTCATACTAGATTTGTTTATTAGGCATCAATTCAAGGCAAATTTTATTGGAGATTAAGTCACTGACACTCGTATCTGTAAGTTATTTAATCAGAAAGAACTATATTTTTATTTATGATCAATGTGCGCGGGTTTCCTCCTCAATTAAAATGAGTGCGCGCGTGCCGCTCCTCTAGTCCGGCTGTGGAACTGGCTGCGTATACTACTACGACGCACTACTACTCCTACATACATCGCAGGAGGACGGCTCATGGCATAAGAAGCTTCGCCCAAAAAAAGTGAACAGTGAAAATCGCTTTTATCTAGTTATAAAACAAACAGGCCATATATTGAGGCAGGGATGTATCTCGGGTGCTGTGGTGCTCTAATTGTCGCGAAGAGGCCTTTGCCACACGGTCGCGTGGTCCGTAACTTTTGGCGTTGAAAATACGGGCGTGTTCAGTTCTATATTCCAGAACCGCTATCTGAAAAATTACATTGTGGCGAGGTTCTCAGGATGAACTTTCTCTATTTTTCCTCAATCGAAATGCCGGAATGGAACCCGCGACCTTCAGGTACGTCAGCAACTAGGTACCTTAACCGCTACACCATCGCGGTGGACTATGGATAGCGATGTCGACACAAATATACTTAAATGATCAATGCATTCAATCATATTCCAGGCTCCACAATTTCGCATTTTCTTTAAGGTATCTTGTGAATGAAAGGTTGGACGCGTAGGACGGGTGAGTTTTGTTATGTTTATATGTCTTCATTTTTTCTAGGTTACGTCGAAGTGCGCTGGGTATGAGAGGACGACTTGTGTAAACACACAGGAAATGCATCCAAGACAACAATGCCAACGCTTGCCAACGCAGAGCATGGTAGATAAAGCGACGAACACGATTCTTGGCGAAGCTGTGCCGAAGACAACTAAACACATGCCTGTGTCGTCATCTGCGCGTCGTTTTGCATCCCGAGAACACATAGCGATCATTGATCAAGACAACTCTTCACGAGATACCAGTGAAGAAACTCCGAATGAAGAAACGTTTATTTATCATCATGATGTCACAGGAGCGGGAGAAACAGCTGAACCGCGAATACTTGACGAAGGTGCCAAACTTAAACATCGCAAGAAGAATCACCATCGCTCAAAGACGGTGATGAAAGATTTGATATTCAGCATTAGACCAAGACTGGTGACTGGTGGAGGTCTAATGACTGTGCCTTTTGGTAAGCCCGATTACGGAGGCGCGGTGGCAGATGCGATGATGTATTCGGCAACTAATTTCTCCTACGATGGCGGAAGGTCCGCAGAGCAACCCGCCGTTTCGGAACCCAGGCTCACGAACCTTCCGCACCAGGAAGTCAGCGTTGACCTGTTTTCGGCTTCTATTCCATGTTCTACTGAAAACCTAATTTGGCTGCCTCCACTGACCGGGACTCCCGGAAAACCTGCCCTTGCAGATGACTGCAATCGAATGTTGAATGCCAAATTTGCTGTCGTAGGCTCAGCTACACAAAACTATCAGCTTCGTCGAAAATTTTCAGACACTATGTACGAAGTTGGTCGTCCACGTTCACTTCAATGTAGAAAATCGGCGAACACACTTCCTACAGCGTTAGGCTCCGGTAGCAGCACGTACACTATTACCGAAGCAACGCATCCAGACTACAGTGTTCAGGACACCGTTAATCCAGAAAATGAGCAGATTCGATCTGTGCTCTTACAAGCTGGTGAGGTAAATGAAAATGAATACAGGATTTCCCCATTATTCGCTTCTGAAAAAGACAGTGTCGTATTAGCCGAGGGGTGTGCGTTAAAAAGGAAGGTAAAGATGAGAAGTCTGGCACATTTTGCTCATCTGATGGCAATCATAAAAATCTGTTTCACGTCCAACCCTCATTTCGAAGGAACTTGGAACCATCCACCCAAAAAGGCACTGGTTTCAAAGAAAACATTACCTTTGCTGGCGTTTTCATAGATGTCAAAGAAAGTGATGTTCAGAGGGAGAGGAGTGCAAAAGCGTTCTCGTCCTTGCCTTCACTAGAAGTTCACACAGCTAATCGTACATACGGGCGTTGCAGTCCTGCTGGTGCTATTTCGCAAAGCATTGTTCCTGAAAATATGTTGCCACCCTCCAGCAGTAATCGGATTAACAGGCAAGTGATGCCAACGCAAGTATTCAACTACGACGCAGGACCAGTATTGTACACGGAGGAGAAGCCTGTCGACAACCTGTCGTCTCTGTTCACCCGTGAGAACGCCTACAGAAGGCGGACATCGCTAACTGCTATTAGTCACACCGTTATGTATCAAACGTACCATTCGGAACAGGCACTACAACTCCAAACTGAAAAGCGTCATCTTTCCAGCGCGGCGGTTGGCTTGAATCGGGAGGCTGTGCTTCGGGAACGGCCGACACACGGGCGTTCGCAAGACAGCACAATGATGTCGCTGGCGCGCGAGCATGAAATGCAGGTCAAACACTCTTCCTCACATGCAACTAGTGGCGTTGAACTCATCACCTCGTGCCATCCTTCGCATTCTATGGAGCGCCCGCATGAAACATGTAATGTTGCACCTAAGTGGACAAGAGCAGTGACCAGAGGATCCAGGATTATGCTGGACGGAGTAACTAACAGAAGGAATGACAGTTCACGCGTTATTGAGAGTTTTGACAGTCGCCTAAAGTCAGCTGTTCCTGCATTTTCACCAGTGTGTGGGTCTAAGGGTGCGACATTTTGTGACGCGAACGTGTGCGAGCAGGTTGCACAAGATACAACGTTGCGCCCGATACCACACCCGCGTGCAATCAACGTTTCGGACAGCAAAGTGAAAAAGAAGAAACTGACATTGGATAGGGCTCCCCACCCTCGAAAGCTATCTGCAGAAAGCACAAAGGGAGAGCCTTCCGACTTCAGGGAGCTGAACAGTAAAAGCTTCGTTGCAGACGAGGTTTGTGTGAAGCAGGGAACAACTCAGCATAGAACGCAAGCCGTCGTCGATGTACGTAATGGGGTTGATATTTCGGAGGAAGGTTGTTCGTTTGATTCGCGAAAAGCTCTGACCAGTAATACGAACATCCAGGCAACGTCCTGTGTTCATGGTAGCGGGGACACCGCAGTAGCTGGTAAAATTAGTATTTCTTCAAAGGCGCTCAAGATGAACATTGATAGCAATGGCTTACCAGGTATTCCGATCTCATTAACAGCAAATGTAAAACCTCCAGCTGAACGGAAAGAAGTGTCTAATTTTGAAAACGACTGTAATGCATCTGTTGAGGTTAAAGCGAAAAAACTGGGAAATGTTCATAGAAGCGAATGTAGCACCGGATAACTTGACAATTGGTAAGTGTGAGTATTCGGGCAGCGAAAACGTCAAGACAGTGGATCAGTGTGGACTGTTGGGCAATGAGGAAGTTAACGGGAACGCAGGGGTCATGCCCAAAGTAGAAGTTTCCCCATCGCTTCGCGAGTCATCAAGAATTTCCCGAAAAAGTAATAGATTGCTCCATACCAAAATAGCAGTGGCTACGGTCGTATCGCTGACCTGCCTAGTTTGGATCGCAGAAGTCTACCCTACGAGCAGACAGGAGGTCCCAGACAGCTTGCAAATACATTTTAGGAACATGACGGAACCATCGTACGGTGGTGTGACCTTCGAAACTTTATGGTGCACGACAGGGAGTAAAATCACTACGACAACTCTCAAGCCTTTGACAAGATCGTACTTGTGTTCCTCCGGTTTATGTTTGCAGGAGGCCGCTTACATAAATGGCGCGATAAGCGAGGACGCCTCACCATGCGACAACTTTTATCAGCACGTGTGTAGCAAGTGGGAAAGCAAAATATCCTTGTCCGCCGTGGCACTCGGAGTCTCGGCTTCTGTGGATACAGTAGTTGATGAATATATGTCTTCTATGCTCAGAGACTACATACTATTAAAGAAAAATGAAGAAAACACGTTTGCCTAGATTTCTGTACAAGACGTGCATGTCTCCCCATCAGCACTCTTCTGCTTTTATAAGGTCTCAAGTATTTTCTGCGTTACCAATGAGGACGTGGCCATTTATTGGCTCTATAAGTTCGGTCGAAGTCTGGAGGACCGCCGGCATAATCGCACGTAAATACGGCGTAACGGCACTTTTAAGTGTTGTAGTTGGCACTGAAAGAACCACAAATATGAGCATCGTGGAGTTGGTACTGCCTCGCTCGCTTTTCTTCAGCGGTGACGAGTCGCGTCCAGGCGTCAAGCAAATGTTCGTTGAAGCAATCCGGGAAGTAGCTACGGAGCTTAACCAAACAAGCATGGCTGCCAACTTGACGACACAGATCATGGAAATATTCAAAGGTCTCTCGATGGTCACCGACAAGCCAGTCACCTCCCGGACTTGTCGGGCGAGAAAACTGAAGCACATTGACTACAGCGTACGGGCATTCGTCACTGCTGTGTTCGACGGAGACATCAATCCGAACACGACCGTGATTGTAAGGAACTCCGACGCGATTCTCGGAGGGCTGGTCCGATTGACGCACAACTTAGACGTGCAGCATTTCCTTAACTATCTCGGCTTCCGTTTGCTCGTCAGGCTAGCCCTGCTTCTACCAGAACACCTCGTGAACATGAGACACCTGTTCAGTGTCGAATTCACTGGACGAGTGGTGCGGGAGGACTTCAAGTGGCTCCTCTGTATGCGTCTTGCAGAAGCCGTGGCGCCACCTTGCCTGGAAAACGTGCAGGCGAGTATGTTTAAGGAAATGAGAACGCTTACCCTTGCGAGGCGCTTCTGGCTGCTTCAAATGGAAGATTTCTTTGGCAGAAACCTGCGCCACCTTGCGTGGATTTCGGAGAAGACTTTAAGTTTCATGGAGAAGAAGTTGAACCACTACAAGTTCGTTCACGTTTCTTTCGAGAAAGCTCCGAGAATGACCGTGCCTGCAAGAGTTTGCGTGATTTGCTGGCTTCGAGAAGGCGGTTGAAGAAGTCCCAATTCGTGCCAGCCTTATTGGCTACGTGGGAAACATACCAGGCGATGTACCTGAAGCAAACAACGCGAGAAATATCACCAGGGAATCAAGGGATGCTGTGCGAATCGAACCCCAGGTCAGTAAACGAACCTTGCCGAGTCATGGCTGAAAAAAAGACAAAATGAAAGCTGCAACTCAGTAACGGCTTCCCTTAACTCCTATTTGTTGACGTACAGATATTATTTATTCATTTATTTTTGAGCTATGAGGGTAGAATAAAGTGCAGCAATTGCGCTTTGTCAAGCAGCTGCATGACAACGTAAAGAAACTGAATGAAGAATAATGCTGAACGACAAGCTAACAATTTTGACGGTTAGCGTTATGTGATCAGGCGATTTATAACAAATTCCTGCACCGATGAGGTGTGCGCAGCACATTTTGGCATTTGCCGACTGTCCAAACTGTGCATACGTCGCAACAATTGATGAACAAAAAAAAAGAAATGCTTCGACACTTAATGAGTTGAGATGGTCACATATACGATGAGGCCGAAAAAAGTCACCAGCCGGGTGACACATAATATTACACGGTTTCGCACTGCAGGTTGATAAAATCTCTACAGACGGTCTTTGTGCCTCCTGGTCTCGTGAACGTTTCTGTACCAGAGAACAGCACAATGCTCGCATTTCACTTGTCCCGGGTGGCCACTCGCCTCTTCCGCGCACTGGTTCCCCTAGTCAGCGTGGAAGATGGTCAGTGTGACGGGCCTTCGGCGATGACGCAGCAGTCTCAGCGATCACTGGCTAGGCTGCGCAAGTGCCTGGCGAAGGATGCACAGTCGCTGCCGTCACAGCTCCAGCCGCGAGCTTCGGAAGTGCTGTGGGACGGTGAAGGACAGGAAGGCGAAGAAACTGGGTTCGCCATACTGGCACAGACAGCCGCCCTAGGACTCGCCTTCGCAGCTTTCAAGGTACGCGAGCACTTTAGCGGGCCTCTTTAATGGTCACAATGAGGGCGTAACGTTGTCTTTTGATTACGGTTTGAACTCTTCGTAAACTAGTACTTTTAATTTAACGTATTCCCAAAATTAAAAAATACAGCTTGGATATAGGGAGGCTGCGATTAATTTACAGTCCGTGTTTTAGTGATGAACACGATGAGCCCAGTATAGAGATTATGGAACAGTGGAGGCAATAAGTGTTCAGTGTCTTGCATGTGTGATATAGATGTATTCATAAACGGCTTTTTTTGGTACAAGAGTGCTCAGGCTCTTAAAATGATTACTATCTAGAATAATATTCAACTTAGGTGAAAAAATATTCGCGGAACTTATAAAAATGTGGGCGCTGTTCATAACGCACGATACCTAATAAGCTAGTACCGAAGAGAACGACATCCTCATTTCGTTAAGATAACTGATTTTGCATGAAGCAACATAAATGGCTCTTCTGAATCGCCCTTCCCTCGTTATTGTCGACGATACTTACTGTATACATACTATAGATGCTCGTTATTTACATCATCATTCACTGCACGCCACATATCAGGTGCATTTTTAGTGCCCCCAATCATATACCTTAGAAGAAATCGGGAAGAAATTGCCATATGCATGGTATGTGTGAGAAGCCAAGATAAATTATGGCCATCAAGTGTGACAGACAGGAATTCCAAGACAGCGCGAAAGGGGCTGGGGATGCCAGAAAGGGGAGCAGATCAGAGGGAAATTTACGGGATAATGTGGCTGCAGCAAACACGGGACCTGGGCAAATGGAGAAACATGCGAGAAGATTTTACCTACATGCAGTAGGCACAGTCGGGCTGCTGGCAGTGATGATGATGATCATGGTATGAGTCCAGAGGTATCCACGATAACCATGGAAAGCCAATGAGATTATTTATCGCACTTCGTAAATGAAAAAAAAGCGACCGTGAATGTGGATTAGAGGTTTAATTTCCTCGCTCGGCAGCTCAGAAGTTTGTATCACCCATCACGGTCTATTACAGCAACGTACCAATGGTGCTAGAAGGGGTATTGTGCAGTTCAATAAAGCTTAGTTCCATGAAAACAATAAACGAAGCAGTGGCACGTGCTGTCACTATGAACAACTTTGTGCATACAAGTCCACAGAATAAATGCATTGCTGCTTGAATGCGTTTGAATTTCAGATCACACGAGAATTTGGATCAGCCACTATAGCATAAAAGTTCGACTAATATTAAGCGTGACACATGATGTGATTGTCTCTGCTGGTCGCAGGAGATGCTTCGAGTGGATCGCATCTGGCGATTTGACTTTCGGTTCGTTTCCCTCCCCAACGTTTCGGCCGAGCAGCTCTTCTTCCTGTATTACGCGCTCGACAACTGCGAGCTCAGCGACCGTACGCACCGCGCACACGAGTACAGCAGCTGGCGCCGGCTGCCGGCGGAGCAACGGGTCAACCTGCCCCTCCGCCAGATGGTGCACTTTGCCGAAGCCTTCGGATGTGCACCGGGAAAAAGCGCTATGGCGCCTGCTAACCGCTGCGGAGTTCTGCGCTGGCCAGCACCCAGACCTGATGTCCGGGACTACAACTTATAGACACTGGATGCCCACCACATCATCACAACTAGATCGTTCAAAACGTGTAGTGACACCACCTACTTTGCTTATTTGCGATAATGTACGCTGTTAACGATAAATAATATTTAACTTTATCACGGCAAATCACTAATTTGCCAAGGAATCGTGCCTTAATGAGTACTGAAAGGAGGGTTTCCGAATTCGTGGTGCTTGCATGCTGTGATGTGAGAAAAGCTTCGGTGATAACTGTGGCAAGGGTCACGGTAATTATTGTCACGGTAAGGCAGCAAAGCACACGCATAGCTCTGCTTGCCGATAATAATTTTAAAAACGGTGTTTTGCGACCGGCTTTTACAGGCACTGGGGATCCGCGATGAATATGTCGAGGCAACAGAAAGGCGAACCTAAAAGACAGTTTATTTACATTCTGTACATGGCGAGCTCCTCGAATTAGCTAGGTGGCTCAATATAAAGGGTTCGTTTTACCAAGACTGGGCAATAGGCGCAGATTGCACTGTCCAAATCACATGCCGCCACAACTTGAGAGGGTGACGTCCACATCCGCCCAGGTAAGCGTTGTAAAGGGTAGAAAGCTGATGACAGGAATGGCGGGTATCTTTTAGGGTAGCTGGCACCCCGCCGTCGTCTGCAGAGCTGATCTTCGCCAGTGAGAAGACGCGTTCGTAAGAGGTAGAACGAAGGTTTATTTACATTATTGCAGAAAGATAGGAACTGTACAGGGATCGAGAATATCCCGCTTTATTACAACCGAGGTTCAGCTCATGATTCCGTACAAAATTCAGCACTATTTACAGAAATTCTTCGGCTTTATAGCCCGCCGTCACCGCCATCTGAAGGAGGCGCTGATGATTCTTGCCACACAGGCAGGGGGACGAAGTATTTGTGGTCCATTCACCAGAAAGGGTGCAGATATTGTACCACTCGGCTGGGCGAAAAGGTCCAATGGTAACAGGAACGCACCACACAAAGACGCACCTGGCCCACGCCTTGAAGGCATTGCAGGGCGAGGAGGTAGAGTCCGGGGAGGGAAAGTTGAGCTCCTCCAGGGAGATGACCGCTAACCCGACCGTCAGCAGCGGTCCACGCTGCTTTCAGCTCCAGGCAGGTCCAAACGCTCGATTTCAATGAACGGCTTCTTCGACGCGTTCCCACGCTTCCGGGCTGTCGGTGCGCTGAGATGGCCTCGCGTAGATGACAAAAGCAGTCTTAAGGGCGATCACCACAGTGGCGCCATCCCCCCCCCCCCCCCCGCAGTACGAGCCCGTTCAACAAAAGGCTTGCGTCTACCAGACAGCGTCTTGCAGACTGAGTGCGGATGGGGTTGAGAGCCTCCCCAGTAGACCGGTTTACGCATAATGGCGTCTGCCCAGACGAAATTGCCGGGCCAAACGTAGCAGCCCGAGATTGCGAAGAGTTAGGGATAAGACTTAGTGTACAGTATCTTGGTAACCCTCTGATTCGCGGATAACATTGAATGAATGAGTAACTCAGGGAATGAATAACAGCTCACAATTACTGAATAGGACAAGGAAAGCAGAAGGAGACGCGCCACAGTGGCGCCGTTCTCCCGCTGTACGAGCCCGTTTCACAAAGGCTTGCCTCGCGAAGCTTCCGTTGAGAACCGACTGTTTCCTGGAACATCGATACCGGACAGCGTTTTGCAGACTTGGCGCCGATGGGGTTGAAAGCCTCCCTAGCAGACCGGCTTACGCACATTGGTGTCTATCCAGACGAATTGCCGGGCCAAACGTAACAACGTCCACTAATGAGGCGTGGTCACTGCACTGCAATGTGCAGGCACTGCGCCGTCTCGCCTTATGGCAGACAGAAATTAAGTGTAATCCTTCCTTCTTCAAAAACCACTACCACCAAGTGGCACTAGGGGCTAGCCACCCTAGAGGCATCCACATTGGCTGTTCCTTGTCGTGTGAGTGCCGCTGGTTGAGGGGTCCCACGCCTCCGCCGACAGAATGCATCAAAAGGGCCGCCGCAACAGAGTTCAAAAGGGTCCGGCAAGCTGCTTGCTCATTTAGTGGGGTGAGTTGTTGTCGGTGCTTGTGCTTTGCTGTCAAACACCGCTGCGCTGTCTCTTTCGAAACACGTTGCGACCGCGGAAACTATTGTGGTTGGCTCGTACAACAGCTAAGGCGTCGGGCGGCACAGGCGCTTCATCTTCTAGATAGGAGGGATTCAGCATGGCAGACGTAGGGCCCGGCAGCCCTTCGGTGATTCTTTGAGGAGGAAAGACGCCGCTTCCTCATTGTTAATACAGTTTGTCACTTAATATGATAGGAGTACCACGTCCACTACGTGAAAAAAATCAGCATATCCACAAAGTGATTGATGATGAGTGGGGCGAAGCGTCCCTCTGTCCGTCCATCCGCCCGTCCGTCCAACCGCCTGTCTGTTCCGTCCACTCCTACTACACTAGAGCATGCATCGGACGGACGGGTGGATGCTTCGCCGCACTCATCATCCACTCACTTCACCGTAGATATGCCGTGCTTTCTTGTTATAACGCTCCATCTCACCTGTGTAATTGTCAAGTATAAACGAAAAGTATTAACTCTATCTAGTGATATTTCCCAAAACGTATACACACAACACCATCTAGTGAGCAATTTTTAAAGCTAACAAGAAGTGGCTACTACAAACGTTCTACTACAGAGGAGGAAACGACCCCACATCCCAAGGAGCTTCGCCCTTAAAAAGTGCGTGACCGGCTCGCATGGCTTCAAAACTACGTCTCGGACCTAGTTATGCTTGCGTCCGCGACTTGGCTCCCTCTTCTGAAGTACAGCTGTTCACAGAGGAGCGCTTCCACAGCAACTTGTACGCCACTAATAAGCGCATGAAATAACCGCGGTGGTATGTGTGACAGTGACTATAATGAGGGAGTAAACAAAGCGTTTTAGAATGGCACATTACAGATCGAATACGGAAGTCGTCATTAAAAGTTTCGGTTGCCCCGCATATTTGAATAGTTTGCCTTAGGAGTGCCAATTTATTTGTGGAATGGGCCTCAAAATTCTTTATAAAGATTACCCGCTTCACTAACCCGAAACGAAAATGAGTGTTCGTTATTACGAATTATCCCGAATATATTCATGTTTTTCTTCAAGACAAAGCAGTGAGTGATGCAGGCAGTGATGGCTATTGCCGAAGGGCCCGGACGCTTTTTCTCATGAAGAAACTTTTCCACTATGAACCTCACCTTGTTAACCATTCACGTGGATCCTCCTTCGCTCTTTTTCCTCACAACAAATTCTGGCTATGGGCCTGGACGTACGCTATTAGGTCATGAATTGGGAACCAGATACCAATGAACGTGAGCTTGTGCAAACTTTTATAACTGCGTTTGCAGGTGACAGAATCGTGAAATGATTCGACGAACAGCTTAATACTTTTGCTGAAAATTTATTGTAAATTACGAACAGTCTTTACAGAGCGAGAACCTTCCTTGACAGAGGATTATGTAAAGTCAAACCTCGCTTCTGTCAGTTCCCTTTGTGTTTGCAGCTCGTTTCGCTATGAGACAGCAACTTTCTTATGACGTTTAGGGGCGAAGCTCCTTAGGGCGTGGGCTGTGCGTCCCCCTGTAGCCTGTATGTAGCCACCTCTAGTTTAGTTCTTGCAGTGTTCACTAGATGGCGGTACCGTCCCCTGTATGTAGCCACCTCTAGTTTAGTTCTTGCAGTGTTCACTAGATGGCGGTACCGTCTCCTGTATGGAGCCACCTCTCGTTTAGTTCTTGTAGTGTTTACTAGATGGTGGTACTTGTAGCTGATGATGAAAAGATGCAAGATGTTATAAAACTAGAAAGCGGTACTTGTAGTTGATGAAATACGCGAGATCTTATAAAATAGGAATGATGTCACATATGGCGCGTGTCGTTGGTTGAAGGCAATTCGTTCGATTTAGTGCGGCGACGTACGCTAGGTGGAGCGATGTAATAAAATCGAGTGGGCAAAATGTACAGATGATTCATGGTTTACCAGGTTTTACCTCCGGAGCTTCGCCCACTCATCATCATTCACTTCGTGGATATGGCGGAATTTTTAAAATAGTTTTTTGTACGAAATCAGTCATAAGTTTCTCTTATGGAATGACCACAATGTGTAAAATGTGGAAGCAATGCTGGTGTCGGAAGGTAGCAAAACTACCTGCTTTTTCGCACGTCGTCTGCCTTCATGAAGCGCTGAACAAAGGATCACGCGAGCTTAAAAATGCGGACCACTTCCATTTTTTGCGTACGTCAAGCCTCTATTGTTGATGTTTTTTTTGCGGCCATGTTCCAATTAGTGTTTGCAGCAGGGCATTGTACGACTCGCATGACACTTAGGAAAGAGTATCAACTGACTACTTACGAGAAAGCTCGGTCGTGGTAAATGTTTACCGCTAAAGTAGTCAAAACAGCATCAATATGTAGTTTGAAGTTATACGCATGCTACAATGTATGCTTGCATAACAGGTGGGTGATTCTACGTAAGATCGAAGAAAGCATGGCTGGTCCACCTCTTAATTTCTTTTTAAAACTTATATAATATACCCTGATAAGTGAAAAGAAGGGATCTACAATTGGTTTTGCTGGAAAACATTTTTTGGAAGCACAGTAAATCAATAGTGACGAAAAAGTTGAGCGCCACGCTTACCTGCTCTGCTGTTTCTTTTTGAATTTGGCGATGTATCACCCAAAATATATTGAAGCTATGTACCTCAAGTTTGTTTTGCTAAATATGGGCGTATTTGCGCTTACGTTAAATTCTTATTTCTTATTCTCTGGGTATTGTAGTTTTTATTGTACAAAATTCTCATGTTTGACCAAGAACGTTTTCTTTGCATATTTTGCAGGCCTTTATTTCAGAAAGTGCCTCTGACAGAGCGGTGAAAAATCCGCATTATTTTCTTACCATTCTTATTTATAAAACAGCCGAAGCTTATGTTAACAACAGTTTTTAATGAAAATATATAATTTTGTTGACTTCAAGAAAAGAGTGTGCAAGGCAAACTTCCGATGACGATTAAAAAACCATTCCTGATATTTTTTATGCTTTCTCCACTTACTCTCCTGCACATCAGCTTTCATAACCAATAAAAAAAAAACATGTTGCATAATGTTGTTTCACTTAGACTTACGGCCCATGAAAAAATAAAAAAATGCCATTGCGCAAGGATAAGCATATTGTGGATCGGACTTCCTGCCCGCTAAGTATGGAATGCAGGCCTATACTCCATTTTTTTAACAGGCAAGCATCACTGATATAGCTGTAGAGTGCACTGAGGGCGCAGTGAGGACAAATTTTAAATGATTTGGCAGCGGCTGTGCATGGGAAGCGGATGTTCTACCACACGACCATGCGTCTGCTTGTGCATAAAGTGAAAAGAACTTCCTCTGCTTGGAAACTCAGTGAAAAAAACACGCTTTACAAGCGCACCGTCCTGTATACATGCTTCACAATACAACATAAAATAGTACAGTGGTACAAGCGCCCAATCCAATCGAGCGTCCGAACTTGTGATTATCATAATCACTCCGATGTTTAAAGCCTGTAACCCACTACAAAAGACACTCAAACATACTACTGCATCTACTTCCTTAAGGACACGTATACTGGGTGCATATAAAGTTCGAAAATGTTTTATGCCCTAAGTTCTTGAAGTATTCTCGGAACAGGAGATCGCTAGCTCGTTAAACTACAAACGGCGAAGCGTTAGGGTCCCCAAAATGTTTTTAAGAATGTCCAAGGGCAAGACAGACGTGTTTGGTCTAAAGTTCTTTTTTTTTAGGGGCGAAGCTCCTTAGGGCGTGGGCTGTGCGTCCCCTGTAGCCTGTATGTAGCCACCTCTAGTTTAGTTCTTGCAGTGTTCATTAGATGGCGGTACCGTCCCCTGTATGTAACCACCTCTAGTTTAGTTCTTGCAGTGTTTACTAGATGGCGGTACTGTCTCCTGTATGTAGCCACCTCTCGTTTAGTTCTTGTAGTGTTTACTAGATGGTGGTACTTGTAGCTGATGATGAAAAGATGCAAGATGTTATAAACTAGAAAACGGTACTTGTAGTTGATGAAAGACGCGAGATCTTATAAAATAGGAATGATGTCACATATGGCGCGTGTCATTGGTTGAAGGCAATCGTTCGATTTAGTGCGGCGACGTACGCTAGGGGGAGCGATGTAATAAAATCGAGTGGGCAAAATGTACAGAGGATTCATGGTTTACCAGGTTTACCTCCGGAGCTTCGCCCACTCATCATCATTCACTTCGTGGATATGGCGGAATTTTTTCTTTTTGTGAGGCACCCCGTGTGGTTCCCATGTGTTAAAGTATAAACGTGGAAAAAGAATTCTTTATTTAACACTAGACATATATCACTATTGAAATGGAACAATTGAATATACTATTGAATATGAGTATGGGAATCCTGGCTATATGCGACACTACAATGACATCATCAGGTGCGGTCGTTGTATAACAATATTTTTTGCAACACTCGCACTGACGCCGACAATCAGTTTTTCGTATATGATTGGGCACACAAAGCTCGCACCTTAAAGGGACGCTAAATAGAAACAATGAGTTCTCTTAGGCTGATAAACTGCACTCTCTGAGAACTCTATTGTCATAAGTTTCATATTCATAGGTTCATTATTAACGGAGAAAATAAAGGTGGAAGTTTCATTTTTAAATCTTCCGCCATGATCTCTATGTGTGACGTAACATAATCCCCAATGTATTTTTTGTAATGTTGTGACATTGGCTTGAAGAAAATTTCTGAGACTTCGTATGCTAAGTCTATGGCACCCAGAGGTTACAATGTACTCCAATTTTATCTATTAAAAGTTACGCTGGACCAGTAGACGCCTTCAAAAAATTGATGACGTCACAGTGTCTGGTGCGGGAGTCTTAAGGTGGGGGTCTACACCCGCAGTTTCTTTTCGCACATTTCTCGCTTACCAAGTGTCGTGTCGCAGTAACAGCGGTATTTTTTTTCTCTTGATTGTGAAGTCGTATTTTTTAATACCCGAAACAGCATTTTTCTTCTTAATGTCCCTTTATTAAGTGACGTCGACCACCACCACAAAATTTAAAGCCCCTCCGCGCAACAATCAAATGGGAGATGACAGAGAGAGAGAGAGAAAAAAAGAGCCTAGCAAAAAGATGTTTCAGGTATTATCTTTCGTCTTTTGTGCTCACGACATAGGAATCCAAACATTTCCGATTCGGATCTATCCAGGAATATAAGCTTCAGATATGTCGCGTGAATATTCTACATTTTTCGCCGATCAATGACGAAAAGAAAGGTGGAGATATTTTAAGTCAGCCCCATACTATCCTACGTTGGTCGAAAAATTCCAGAAGTACCCTACAAATAGAGTAAGGCAATTACCCTACGGTTGGCAACCCTATCACATGGGCGTTCCCCTGTGCCCACGGAGGAAGCCTCATGCCTCCACGTGTACCTGACCAGCGTGCCTATCTGCCTGTGGAGAGACGCGGCAGATGCAGGTAAATGCTCCTCTCACGTTTTTTTCCTGTTCGAACTGCTTGAAGCAACCTTTCGATAGCAGAGTCTGTCTGCGCGGCTAGCTCAGTCGGTAGAGCATGAGACTCTTAATCTCAGGGTCGTGGGTTCGAGCCCCACGTTGGGCGTATATACTTTTTCAAGTACGTCGTCGGCATAGGTATATTACTATTTGCAGTTTGTACTGTAATGGAATACGCCAGTTTCTTTTTCTTTATTTCTTTGTCAATTTCAGTTTAGTCATGCTTACGTGCTGACTGAAATTATCTCGTAAAAACTTCGACGAACTCAATTTAACAGTGAAAAGCACAAGCTAGAACTAGTTTCTCTTCCATCTGTGTAGCAGAAAGTAAACATGAAATTGACACTAATTAGGAGCACTCTCTTCAAAAATATTACAGCCAGAAATTTTTATCGAAGTTCAAACATAATTTAGCTGTGTTCGTACGTGCATTTGTGTGCCTGCGTGTTACACATGCAAGATCGCAAAATTACTGGGGGTCGAGGGTTGGATTCTTTAGTAGCCGTATTGAATGCGAACCATTTCTAGCGAACTTCGGTCACTTTAGGCATATCTATCTATCTATCTATCTATCTATACTATCTATCTATCTATCTATCTAGATCTATCTATCTATCTATCTAGTATCTAGCTATCTATCTATCTATCTATCTAGCGATCTAGAGAGTCTATCTATCTATCGAGCCTATCTATATATATCTATCTATCTATCTATCTATCTATCTATATATCTATCTATCTATCTATCTATCTATCTATCTATCTATCTATATATAGCCGCCTATGACTTCTAGCTCTATTGGCCGTTTCGATAATTGGGATCTATACCAAAATTGGTTGGCATAACATGACTACACGACGAGCATAAGTGACAAGTCATAACATGAAAACAAGACACGTATGTCATGGATGTCGTGATTTACATTTCATGGTCTAGCTGCGCTTGCGCTGTTTTCTTTCACATGACATATTGCAAAACTGGTATGTTATTACATGACTGCATGGCAAACGTAAGTGACACGCCCTAACGTGGAAATCATGACGTGCATGTCATGTAAGTCATGACTACACGCCACGTTCACGGTGTGCTCGCGGTCGTTTCGCTAGCTTCACATATACCTAATCTAGTACTACGTGACGTGAATGGATGACGAAGGTATGTGACTGGTGTAAACATGATAATCATGACAGGCGTTTCATGTAAGAGCATGACTACATACCAGGCTTACGATGCGCTCGCGGTCAATTCTCTAGCTTCACATATACCAAATTTGATAATACATGACGTGAATGGATGTCGAAAGTAAATAACTCGTCTAAACATGATAATCATGACATGCATGTTACGTAAAACATGACTACATGTTATGCTCATAGTGCACTAGCGACCGTTTCATAGCTTCACATGTAGCCAATTTGGTGTTACGTGACGTGAA
>WOVY01015073.1:0-113510 GCA_013436015.1 Rhipicephalus annulatus
TCGAAAAGTACGCCCTCGATTGGCTACATTTAAAGCCACCCACGAAGTCGTCTCCGGTGCCAAAACCACTGTCCACTCCGCATAACGAAACAACGAAGGCGGGGGGAAGTTCCACCCCATTCTCCAATCAGATCACTCTCAATCTTCCCGGTGCAAAACAGTCTATCATCTCCCAATGTTTTGTCGCAACACCGAAAAAATATACCTAAAGCTGAAAAGAGAGAGAATAAAAAGAGGGCGATTGCGCCAGGACAGTGAAGCCAACTTTCACAATGCCTCCATTCCGAGTAGCATTATACATCCAGGAAAGGAGGATAGAAAGAGAGCGAGGGCGAAGACGCTCTTCCAGCATCAGCGGCTCTCGGAGACCGTGAGGCTTCTCCGTCCTTGTTTGATATGCTGCGGAGCATCACCCGGCAGGTAAGCCCTCCTCTCCTCCACTTCACACAGCTGCGCACTGTGCGCACCACTAGAGGAGGAGTGAAGTTTTCTTTTTTTTTGTAATTTTCTGGTTCTCTCTTACGAGATTTCCGTATTGGGCACCCACTCTTTGTCAGTGTGTGCGGGGCAAGGGTGATGGAGAAGAACGCGCACGGTGTTCGCCCTAGACGCACGACATAAAGAGGCCGCTGCACCGGTAGCCATCCTCATCCGAGCACCGTGCTCTGAGAAAAACAACAACGTCGAGTCGACACATCATCATCACCGCCGACGCCTATATAAGTGTTAGCCAGAACGGCCGTCGTTACCATTCGGTCGCCCATTCACCGCCGTTCGCCGCACGGTCGACCGTATACTACACAGGCAGACACCATACTCCTGGACCTTCGTCAACCTCATTTAAGGTACGGTGACATGGATAACTTTTTTTTCTCTCCATACTTGCTCTTTGTTTATTTTTTTTTCTCACTTCTCGAACACCACGATGCATGAGTTCGGGGCATTCGAAGAATGGTGTTATCCATCGCCCGGGTAAAAGTGTTTGTATAGCGTAGATATTTGTATTTTGACTACAACTTAGCACTCGCACACGTCTGAGGGATGTTAATTGAAGGCTAGACCCTGTCGCTGATGCATCATAAGTGACCATTGTCAGTAGAACCTTGTGAAGGTTTTATCACATTTTTACTGCAATTATGAAAAAAAAAAGTTATGAATCGTAAAGCAAGTGTACTAGAAAGTCATATCTAACTTGTCGTGCCTGCACAGAATTATGTGCAAATATTTGCAACAGAATCAGAAATTTTCAACTCAGAAAAAAAATAACACTGTAGCTCACAACCATTGCAGTTCTTTAACCACTTGAATTGTCTATATAATCATATAATTATGGTTATATAATAATTATTTAACCACTTGAAGATTTGTTTATATAGTGATCGACTTCGGGAACAGATGCCGATGTATATACGTTACTTACGTCGGTTAGCAAAGCCCTTACATTGTTTTCTTATTTTTAAATGACTTCTCCAACACCCGGAGTATTAATAAGCTCAAGCAGTGCACGTGCGTCTCATCAATGGTTTATGTTTGGTCATTCTAAAGGCCTTCTTTTATGTTTACTTTTTGCACCATCCAATTCAACATGAAATGCTTCCACGAGAGCCATTCGATGCCTTCGCTTGCTTTGGTTGCTTATATACATAAATGCTGTAGCAGAATTAGAGATGGAAAGCATAAGTTCTGCATTTTATTATTTAGACTGCACATTTATACTGATAAAAAATATCGCAGTACTCAGTCGTTCTAATTGTACAATGTTTCGTAGAATAAAGCATAGCTCATATTCACTCCTCTCCACTGTGCAGAAAAGAGAAGTTAAATGAATCTAATTCTTGCTGCATAACAAATTTTTAAAGCAATCTGAAGTTCTGCCTCCCTCCCAATGCAATCCACAATTATATTTAGAGCAGTAAGAAGAAAACTTGCTCAAGTTCATGTATTTCTTGCCAGCTTCTAAAGAAGAAACCTTGTTTTCTTTTTTTTCTTTTTTTCCGTGTTTTTAAGATGCACGCACGCAGATATTTTGCTCCAAGCCCAAGGCAGTGAACATGGCGTTCGGATGCGGCGCCCAAGGTTGATGCTTTGATGGACAACAGAGGCCACTGTATTCTGAAGTGGAAAAAAGCCTCGTAAAGGAATCCGGAAAGATAGAAACCATTCCGACCCCCTCCCTTACCCTTGTTTGTTTTAACAGGGTGCCTCTAACCAATTATTGCTGCGTTCGGACACCGCGAAATCGATCAGTCAATCAACCAGTAGGAAATATTCAGTTTTTATAGATTACCCAGCCGTCGAGATCCCTCCCCTTGCGCTGTGTCGATGATATAAAGCATACATCATTGGATGCATACCTCGAATGAAAAAAAAAAGTGTGCGAAATTGTTTTTCAGAGTAGGCTGCGAAAACGTAGACGGATGCGTTAGAATAAGAAAAGAACCCGTCAGACGCAAAGCGTCTGCAAAACAAGTCATCGCACTGCAAATATTTCCTTTCACGTCATTTCGCTGAGCGTGTTCTATTTCGCCATCAACCACGTTCCCGCGCGTCCGTACGCATGCACGCGCAACTGAAGTGTACTCACAAGCTCGAGTCAGCGACAAAACGTATGCCCGTTGTGCAGTCGGCCGCCTTTCTTTGCAGCGAGCGGATGCAATCTTGGGCGACAAACATTCACGATGTAGCTGCTAATATTTAAAGCAATTTTCATTTTCAACGCCAGATCACTTCGGGGCCGTGCGAGTCTTTGATAGCATATATATAAAACTAGGCGTTAACCACTGAACGTTTTACCTTTATCAGGGCACAGAAGCGGCACGGAACGTAGCACCATCAACGGTTCATGACAGCCCCTAAACTTCTGCAGTCGGGTGGTCTATAAATATGGAACAATGTTCATGAACTTCTACACACACAATCCTTACGTTCAGCCGTCAATTGCAGATATCGTTTTTTTTAACGTTTGAAACTCGTCATATACAATCTCTACTGTTTAAGGCACTAAGCGCAAATAAGTGCTTATGCTAGCAGCACTCAGTCTTTGAGGTCGCATATCTCACTGTCAGAACTATGTCAGTCTTTGAGTTCTTAGACGGTTCTGAATGTTCTGAGGTCCGTCAGAGAGCATGAGTTGTCACGGATAGTCAAATATTACACCCGGGAAACAAGCCCACATACATACAGCTGATTGTACCGTGTAAAGATGCATCAGGCCACATCACGCGATAAGTAAAGCCTAAGTATCTGGCCATTGCGATTTATTGAGCGGAAAGACTAAGCGCCGAGGGTAACCAGCTACGAATACTGCTTTTCGATTCGAAAATAAACGGAATAAAGACAGTTGATAGGTGTGTAGTAGATAGAGGCAAAATGAAAAGATAAAAGAAGGACAAAAAAAAGAAAAGGTGGCGAGCGAAAGTCAAAGCCAGAGGGAAATCAAATGAGGTCGTACCATTCGGTGGCCAGTGTGTCTCGACCGCGCCACTCGTTAATGAACGGCGTGTGAACGGGACGACCTTGGCGCTGGGCACTCGCTCTCGGTAAACCAGAAAGCGAACTTGACCCTCGCTCAGGGGCAACCCCTTCCAACGGATGACACCGTTTCCTCCTCCCTCACTCTGCGAGACGGTCGGTGCGCGACCAGAAAGCGAAAAATCCTTGCCGCTTGAATCTGCGCTGTCCTGCGCGCCCGTGAAATAAGCCTTCTATAAAGGTGCGCACAAGCACAGCAGCGATTCGTTTCGCGCAACTTGGCCGCCGTCGCTTGAAACGCGCGTTTACACGTGATTCATACAATACAAAAAATCGCCTGGGCGGACACTCGATAATTTATCGATACGTGCGTTCGTTTGTTCGGAAGGAACGTGTAGACAAATGGGGGATCGATCTTGACCACAGCTATACGCTCTAAGCCAAATGAAAAACGAATATGTACTTGGTTGACCACATACTTCGGCTTGGATGCAAATTCGTCTTTGCGAACGCCTCATTCATCAGCAATCCGCAACAGCGAATAAGCCGCTGAAAAAAAATTGGTGTCTTCGCAGGGTTACGAAGCGGCCGTACGTGACGCAACGTTGCGCAACAGTGCAAATGATGCAGAAGAGATAAACACTTTATCATCATTATCCGTGCCCAAGTTTCAAATGCATGGGACAAAAGTCATGCTTCAACGTTCAGAACATGGCCTTAGTACAACGTTACCTTGATTTTCCTAATCGTTAATACATTTAAACGCCCGTCGCTAAAGGTCAAGGTCAAGCTGCCATTTGACCTCGACAACTGAGTTACCTTGTCGCGTTATGCTAAGCTGTCGCCAATCAATGCCAACTTAACTTTTTATTAGGAACATTTCTACAACATCTCAGTCGTGAAGGACGCATACGCGACCGCAAGCGACTTTTCGGTCTCATTTTTTATGTGCGCAATATGAGATAGAGAAGCTGTGATGTTTCTGGTCTCAGATTTTTAACTAAGCATTGCTATTATCTTGACTATATTATCATTTCTGCGTTTTTGGCGACATTTGCGAATTCCGAGACAGTGCTTTTATGTCTCATTTCACCATTTCTCTTAGGTATTTCACTTCATGTCATCATGTTTTTTTTTTCTTGCACTTCTTGTGTACGTGTCTACCATAATCTGCCTTTATTACCTTCCTCTCTCCCGCCTACTTCTTACGAGGCATAAATCCGAGCATCTCAGTGGTTATAGCCTTCAGAAAATAATTCATTTTCTTCTATACATCTATCTATCTTACCCCGCCGCGGTGGTCTAGTGGCTAAGGTACTCGGCAGCTGACCCGCAGGTAGCGGGATCGAATCTCGGCTGTGGTGGCTGCATTTCCGATGGAGGCGGAAATGTTGTAGGCCCGTGTGCTCAGATTTGGGTGCACGTTAAAGAACCTCAGGTGGTCCAAATTTCCGGAGCCCTCCACTACGGCATCTCTCATAATCATATGGTGCTTTTGCGACGTTAAACTCTATCTATCTATCTATCTATCTATCTATCTATCTATCTATCTATCTATCTATCTATCTATCTATCTATCTATCTATCTATCTATCTATCTATCTATCTATCTATCTATCTATCTATCTATCTATCTAGCTTGCTAGCTATCTCCTACAAAAAGTAACGAGATTCACTAAAGAGCTGAGCAGATAACGTTACAGTAGGTGTGATTTCTACATTTCATAAGCCTGAACAAGCAGCTGTAATGTCGCCAGCCGTGGCACGTGTCGCAGTACATACGTCAATGGGCCAATTTTATTGGGCAGGCAGAATCCAAGCTGAACTGAAGCAACTGAAGAGACCCTACCGAAGATTGTCATTGACAAGTTGCGTTTACAGGGACTTTGCAATATCCACGCGCCGTCTCTGGCGCAGTCCACAAGGAGGGCAGATTTATTCCTGTGTGTCCCCAGACCTTCTTTTCAACAACATATAGGTGGAACGGAAAAATAAATGCTTGGTCTAGCCATATAACGCAATTCATCTTGTCCAGCCAATCACATAGCCACGTTTCCCAAGGCAACCTATTCGAATTCAAAGAGTGCGCTCATTCACGTCACCCAGGGCTCACGGTAGCGGTGGGTACACGTAAGACCCCCCACTCATTTTACGTAATAAGGCTCGAGGCGATGCTTTATCGACTCGTAAATTGCCGAGGGATGCTTCGCTGTATTTGGATTGAAGCAGGCGTGTAGTATCGCTCCGTATTCAGGTCGTGTACGGGTGTAAAAAAAAGAGAAAAAGCAAGGTCCCGCCCATATGTGCCAGATCTAGAGAGAAAGAGAATAAAATGAGGGAAATGCAGAGAGGTTAACCAGAAATTGAAGCATCCGGTTTGCTACCCTGCACTAAGGGAAGGGAGACCAAGCCATTCTATCAACGTCAGCCTCTAGTTAGGTACCACTGTTTTTTTACCGTTAAATTTTATTTTTGGAAAGAGGGATGAAAACCAATTACACAATGGATGCGAACACTATCTACATTTTAATTTTGACGAGTTCCTCAATAAAAATCAGGGACCAAATCGACTAAAGTTCTGTTTCATAAGTTCGTTTTCGCATTTGTCAGCTGGCTTAGCTAATTACGTGTCACGCTCCGTGATTCGCTGAAATATTCTTACGGAAAATTTTAGCGTACTACGCTTTTGTAAATTCGATGCCACTGTTTGTCCGCAACAAGGTCACTAGATTCGAAGCACCTGAAGCTTTCTTTGAGCAACTGCGTTTTGGCCAAAAAAAAACAGACTAGTTACCCTTAGGTAATTGAATACTATATTATTCAGAACTTATTTAAAGGTTTAACTAAGGCTTCCAGTTGCATCTATAAAGGCACTTAGAAGCACTATTATCACAAGCATCGGCAAGGCGTTGCAAGAGGTCTTCAAAGCGTCTTCTGTAACAAAACTATACGAATGACAAAACTACGAGTTCTCATTGCATCACCTCCGACGTTGTGGAGTCACTCGAGTACATCTTGACACACCTCGCATTAACGCATAGCTTACACAATCGACCCTGACGTGGTAACGGATGTTATAGTGCAGTGCCCCGTCAAAACAGTGCGAGGACACTAAACTGCTTGTTTTTATACCTTGATTTCACTTGCTTGCTCACGGAACTATGGCTCGCCCTTCTTTTTATACCAGTAATGTATCACTCTGGTGGCGGCCGCACTGGCTTTTACGTGAAGTTGCACGTCTTATCATGATAAGGCAAGCGTTTAGTTTTTCTCATATAGCCTATTCAAACACAAGAGCGAGGGGGCAGACAGGTGAAAATTTTACGTCGTTCGATTCATGGTCACAAATGCACACTCGCATTTATTTATTTATCAGATGCGAGACTGCTCTTCGACTAGCCTGTGTAACGTTGTCTATTCGTGTCTCCGCGCCAAGGTGACGCACGGCGTTCCCCTCACTGAAGTTGTTGGAACGCTGCCAAGTAGGTCAACTCGCAGCTGAGCGTTAACGTCACTCTCTCCCTCACCCACAGAAGCTGCCTGTTCCTCCCAACACACCTAGGTGGTGTTGCTCCTCCGCCTGCTTTAAAGGGTACCTCGATGCGCGCTCTCGAGGAACCCTAGCCCACTCGCAACACACTTCTCTCTCGCTTCACCCTCTCCACAGCCCGCAACGCTCGACCGCACGTCGAGTGGAAGCGCTCTTTCAGTTCGTTTATCTGCGATGAAACTTACACGAAACCCAACCCGCCTCTCGTGTCTTCGCGTTTCCAAGAAACGTTTACTCGAGTAAATGCTACACCGAGTTCCACTTCAAACCGTTCTTCCAGCACCCGCGTCGACGCCCATTTCAGCCGGGTCAACGGCGTTCGCACCGCTGCTGCTTCGCATCCCGTTATGGTTCCCTTTGGAAGATGGTTCATATTTTTTTATTTGTTTAATACGCCCACATTCATTCTGCGGTGTACCACATTCTGTAGTTTATTGTTCCTTCCGATCCGTCTCCTGCACGCCATAGAATTGAAGCACATGTACGCAAACTGCACACTTTCCTTCCAGCAAATGCCCTTTTCTATACCTTTTAGGTTGTGATGAGAATATAGAGCATTTTTGTACACGTTGACATATAATTCAATGCTGGCGTCTTTGTCCATATCATAAAAAACATGAACGTGCATCACATCTATACTGTTCCTTAAGGAAATATGGTAAGCAAAAATGTTGAAAAAAAAAGTCATTTGTTTTTTTTTCTGCGTAAGAACACGTGCCGGGACCGCTCTGATCTACGCTTAGACAAAGACACATCTATAAAACGGGCCGCATTAGCATCAGCAGCCGCAGCAGCAGCAGAAACTGCTTGTTCCACGCTGCAGCAATGGAATCTTGATTAGATGAGAGGCGACCGCGCCTGGACACGGTGATGTCGTAGTCGCCGCAGGTGTAGGATTAGCTGTGCACAAGAAAAGGGGGTTACGAGTTTTTCCCCACGTGCTCCTTATCGTATGTCGCCATCCTGTGGTGTCCCCAAGTCTCAAACGGCGCATACATACAGGCGCACGACCAGTGCATACCGACTGTTAGACGACGAGTACTGCTTGGCGAGCATGAGAAAAAAAAAAGAAAGCGTAGCACGATCGGAATACTAACCGACGTTTAAAGACACGCACGCACGTGCGTACATTGGGCGGATAGATGGAGAGTCTGTTGCCGACGGCCCCTTATTCTCGCTGGAATACTGAATACGAGAAAGAGGTGCAGCCTATTTAGGAGACTGCTCGTATAGTACAGCACGTCTGCCGTCTCCATGGTTATTCATGTTCCAGAGGTGCTGTCGTGCCATACAGCCCTCAGGCAAGAGCCGCGTTATGTAAATATGCTAATCAGAGGCCGGGAGGCAGTGCCCAGAAGTGGACGTAGCAGTGCACTGTATATACTGTCGCAAGTTAGAAGATAATGGAATATGCTCGGTTTAGCTGTCTCAAAGTTTGGAATGGCCAAGCTAGATAGTGAGATCGCTCTGACCGCAATGTGCGCGTCTCGTGAATGTATAGCGTATAGGTATATAATGTGTGTGGGAGCATAGCTTCCATCACCATCTGTTGTTTATAGTTTTTTTTCTAGTCCATGTCTTACATTGAAGCCTCATATAAGCATGAAGCATTAATACCTTGTGTGTTTAGATCAACATTTTGCTTACCTTTAGCATATATATCTAAGAATACTAACATTGTTGCATCGATTCTGGAACAATGATGCCAAGCTTCTATTAATTCTATTTAACGTCAGGGCATACTTTTTCTATTGCTATACATACTAACCCTTTTAAGAATAATTCTTGGTTTGTATGTGTATATCAAATCTGTGCTTAAAGACCCGCGTTGCGTTCGAGTTCAAGCAGCGTTTTGCAATATCTGTTGGCATGCATCTAACGATCATTGTGAACGCGCCGCAACGGAGGCAGGTTTGCGTATGCTTGTACTAAAGGAAGCCTCGCGTACTATAAGGGGTATACTTTCAAGTTCCTCATGCGTTATAGCAGGCTCTCAGTACCTCATTGCTTATTCTGCTTTAATTGTTTTGGTCGTTGCTGCCAAATCCTACGTCGTGCTCCTCCAATTTATCACGTACCGCGTTGGAGATACTGGAGCCGTTTTCTGTTTATCTAATCGCCCTTTCACATCTTCCGCATCGGTTTCCATCTCTCGATGAAATCGATCAACCTTTGCACCAACCAGCAAACAGCGATTCATTACCAGATGTCGGACCCCCCACTGCCTTGATATAGCCGTCCCAGCGAAAGGCTGAAACCGCTTCTCACGTATTAACAAGTCATTTACATTGACATGACCGCTCTTTTTTGATAGTGGGGCGCTTTCATAAGACTCATCGTAAAATCCTTGGCCTCGGGGAGCAGGCTGGTACGAGTCCAAAAGATTAGCGCATTTTAATTTTACATTGACGCCATTGGCACGTGCAAGAAGAAAAATTAAGGGGGGAGGGGAGGTAGCAATAAATACACGCATTTGCTTCGGGATATGTCCTTCGGCAGGAAATGATTTCGGCATGCATAAGCTCAAACAAGATAGAGAGAGAGAGAGAGAATAACGATGGAAATAGTTATGAAAGTGCGCCCAAATTTAACTGGCTTCGAGGCCTCGCTTGTTGTCAAGCTGTCAGCTTAGCAGTTAAGTAATCACTGTTGGCACTGGATGTAAGATTGCTATAGCAAAATAAAAATTTCACAGGTGAAGAATAAAAAGAGTGTTTACATACGGCAAAAAACACATCCGTTAAAAAGCCATGTACCGTAATTTGTTATATAAAAAAAACACCAGGTCTGCGTGGAAGGTGCCGCACAGTCACAGCGAAAGCTATAGAACTGTGGCGTTTCAGAGCCTTTTCAAAACACTCATTGGGTAACTGCTGCAAGCACACCTGCTTGGTGCCCACTAGGGCATTAATAATAAACTTTTGGGTCGCAGGCCGGCATTCGCTATGCTATTTTTCGTCATTCTTCTGAGAAGCGTGGTATCCGCTGAACACTTGCGAAGAATTTTGTGCCAATTGTCCATGCAGTGGCTGACGATGATGAGAGAGATAGAGAGAGAGAGATTGTGGTTATAAAAGGGAAAAGAGAAAAGTGAGCCCCGTAACTGTCTACATCAGGTGCGGCACCTCAACAATAGCTCACATGAGATGGGGGTAAGGAGTGATTCAACGGATAGAATTAAAGGTAGAGAGAGAGAGAGAGAGAGATGCGCAGGGACAGAGAGTGATGACATAAAAGAGATATGAAAGATAAAACAAGGTCACAGAAGTCCGAGGACGGGGCACCACTGGCGAGAGCTCTTGTCGGCGACAGGAGATGGCGTAGGGCTAATCCAGTCGGCCAGAGCTGCGCTTTAGTCGGAGATCGCGAGGGCACAACCGGTCGGCACGGAATCTAGCGAGCGAGTCGCTGACGACGATGAGGTATTATGGCTGTAGTGGGTGATAACTTTCTTCGTGCTGTTATTTGGTGAATTTTCACACGCGGAAGTCGATATCCCCACGTAGGGGAGCATTCGGCACCAGACCACCTAAGACACCTCATGGTGTTCGTACGTTTAGTTTACGCGAGCGTACTCCACCCAGTCGTAACGTAGACTCAGTGTGCTCTCGTTTTATTATTTATTTGCTTTTTCCGAATCAAATAAGCTTGTTTTAGAAGTTCTTGACTCTCAGCAACCATAGGTGGATCGCGAATAAGCTGATACGCACTCTGCGACAGTGAGCGATGACCCGCGTGTTTCTTTGAAGAAAAAAAATAAACGAGAAAAAAAGGACGCCAAATATTCACGGCCATATGTTGTAATACTACTCCGTCTTCTTTTAATGCATGCGCTTCCATGCGTTTGCAGCTTGTTCCATCCATGAGTCTTAATCGATTGCAAAAGAAAAAAGAAGAAAAAATTTAGTGCCTATACGCCAAACAGTGGAGGCACCATAATGTAGCCAAGACGAAGCCTACCGGTTGTACTCACTTTCCCAAACAAATACGCACGAAATGCAATTTATATTGCCCTCATTCACGAGAGTCATGAAAGCGAAGTCGCTGCCATCTCGGGCGAGTTTTACAGAGACGTGAGCCAGATGGCTGTGTGTTACGCCTTCACGAGCCTTGAAAACAGGAACAAGTTAATTCCCACAACACCAATTAGTGGTTGGCAAGTTACTGCTTTGCGTGGTCGAGCCACCGCTGCAAGCTGATGATAAACGGTCGGGGACGACTCTCGCTTAATCTGGCTATCAATTCTGGTTTAACAGACGCACAAGCACGTGCGAACAGTGTTGTATAGTGAATAAAGCAGCTGCCAAGGACTCGCGTGAACTATTACGCAAGTGTCTGTATTTTCATTTAAATCTAACGAACACGTCTTTTTTTTCGTTACCACGTGAGAACTTATTCTACACGTGAATATGCACACGTATATTGGCTGGCTTATATACGAGAGGAGAACGCGACATGACCACAAGGCATTTTTCAGAGTTGCATAGCCTACGAATTTCAAGCAGCTGCAGTTCCGGCGACCCGCGTTCGAGGGAGCCGCTATCTTATTCTCCATAATTGCAGTTGGTGAGCAGTGAAAGCAGTACAGTAAAATAAAGAAGTGCGACTACGCATTATTTACACACAGGCATGCTTAGATAGACATAAAACAGCTCAGTCATAAAACCACCTCGTACTATTGCGTACACTATATACGCTATCGTCCATTGCCATTGGAGATGCGATAGAATAGTATACAATGTAACAGAATAAAATTTTGTTCTCAAGTTCTACAGACGTATAGTATGTTGAACGTGCTTTATAAGTACTGAATATCAGTCGTCCCGACCAATCATCAGAAGTAAGTGAAGGCACTCTCATAAGCATGCAAATAGTTCGCCTTGTAGGGCGACGAAGGTTCATCACAGTGCACCCCCACCCCCCAACTAAATGAATGTATGGGGCAGACTTTGCCGCCTTTTCCTCTTAAATGACTAGCCGGAAGATAGCGTCTTCTACACACCCCCCCTCTCTATGCGCACACCTATCGGCATTCTCGTGGCTTTTAAATATGAGCTTAACAGGAACTTTCAACCAACACCATTCAAGTTATTTTCTCTTTCATAATATTCTAAACCTGGCCTCCACCAACAGTTGGCCTTTTTCGTACACTTACATCACATTGTTCATAGGCAGAACTCGAAGACTCGATAAGAGAAAACAACCTACGTGACATTTACTTTATCAGTGCCCAAAAATAAAAGCAGAAGCTATACGGAACAAAGATTGTTATTTTGTAATTACCGGAGTGCACAATGGTTGTATGAGGCTAAGGCGTATCGTGTATAAGGTGCATCCGTGTTTTTGCATGGAAAGCGTTTCACTATAATAATACTTCGTTCATTGCGGCAGAAACTGGCCCAGCTTTGCTTAATTAGGAGTTATGGTAAGCGATAAAAAATCCTCGTTATATAATGAGAGGAGAAAAATCAGCAACGCTTTTCAAAGCATGTCCCTCTTTCAATTTCATCAGCAGAATTCCATATAAGTTCTCGATTTCTTGTTGTGTACAACAGTCATCAAAATATAATCTCGGTCTTTCTGAGAAAGCCATGCTCTTAACACTCGAAGTGTTTTTCCTGACGTACCACAGCAAGTCTCCGTGGTAAATTCGGTTATCGCCTTTAAGTAGACGAGAGCTTTTCACTCGCAAATGTTCTCATATACATTGTGAAGTGGCCCTAAATCAAAGTGGCTTGTTTTTTTTAATCACTTTATTCAAGAGGATTAAGGGTTCCGGAACACAACGCTTCAATTGGGGTATCTCTATTCTCATATAAATACGCATACATATTCCTCTCTGCCCTCAGCAGCTAAATTTATTTATTTTTTAAAAATACTGTCAACCCTCGCTTGAGGGTCATAACAGGGAGGGAGTACAATATGAGTACAAACAGAACACCTAAAAAGCCACCAATCAATAAACACAGGAAAACAGAATGGGCAGTACTTCAACCATTACCAAAATAAGCATCAATTTCTCTGTCAAAAGTTTGTACATCGGTACTATTAATAACATGTTGGGGTAAAAAATGATTAAGATCTACGCTTTCCCTCGTTTGGCTTCGTGTCATACGCTTCTCACTCATCCGGCAGTCATTTCTATGGCTTTTCGATCACACTGCCAATGAGCGCATGTGATCTTTAACCTTCAAGCTTTCGCAACATAACAGGAGACATCCTGGCGCAACCTTCGAGTGTTCAAAAAGCTACGTAACACCGGAACACAAGAAAGGCGCAACTCGCAAAGCGCTTACAGGCGTGTCACTCGATCCGACACAGTGTCGATTCTTCCAAGAGAAAGACGTCGGTTATCGTTTCCTTCGCAGCGCACCGGAACTACAAGAGCCATACATCGGCGTCGAGCGACTCCATGGAGCTGTGCCGACTACGTCACGTGCCCAGCTGGCTGCTGGTGCTCTCCCTGATGGTGAACGGAGCGTTGCCGCAGTTGTTCCCGCTTCAGGCGTGTCCTTACAACGACCCCCGCCACAGCATATGCCGCTACCGAGCCCTAGCCTGCCCTGGCAAGCAGTTGCTACGTGAGTACACCGCGTGTTATCTTTGATTGTTCTTTCAGGGGTGTACAGTTCGCAAAAATTGAAACGGGAACAGCAACAAACGCCTGTCACGCGTAATTGTACATAAAGGGGTGGCATGTAATCTCCCAGTAAATCGGTTCTACCTGTGAGGTAGTTAAATTTGAACAGTTTGAAATTTCAATTGAGCAGCTCTTACAAATGCAGATCAAACTAAAAGGAAAAGCTGGAATTGAAGTTTACAAAACCGTTGGGAGTTTACGTCCCAAACAAACGATGGTTACGAGGGACGACAAAGTAAAGGGCGCCGCAAATTTCGACTACCTCGGGTTCTATTGAAATTTGGCCGCCTTGGCCGGTGACGTTCGCGAGGGCAGTCCATCATCATCACCACTGGTCCACGGCAGCAGGTGCGAATAGGAGAAGTGTCGGTATGATGCACTTTTGAATTTATGCTGACCCATGAATGATTGTGTAGTTATGCAAGTTTAGCACCATGCCCCGAGAAGGTGTCGACACGTGATTGAAGCATCAATTGATTTGATTTGATTGATATGTGGTGTTTAACGTCCTAAAACCACCATATGATTATGAGAGACGCCATAGTGGAGGACTCCGGAAATTTTGACCACCTGGGGTTCTTTAACGTGCACCCAAATCTGAGCACACGGGCCTACAACATTTCCGCCTCCATCGGAAATGCAGCCGCCGCAGCCGGGATTCGAACCCGCGACCTGCGGGTCAGCAGCCGAGTACCTTAGCCACTAGACCACCACGGCGGGGCTGATTGAAGCATCAAGGGATTCTTCTGCCAGTATACTCCAGCCGACGTTTTTTGTAATGTTAAATGTATTAATTTATGCCCTAAGGCCTAGCTTCAGTCTACGAGGCCCAAAAGTGAAATCGTCAAGAAGTATGTGAAGTGCCTCTCCTCAGCTGTTTATCAGCGCCTGTGTGTCGTGTTTTGGGGGTTTCCTAATTATTTTTGCGCCGCTGTTCTCAAGACCTTCAAGGCTGTTCTTTAAACAAAAGTTTTCTCACGAAAATATTGTTTTCATTCTACACTTGCAGCCATCTTGAAAGTGCTGGGTAGATATTTGCGTGTTGAATGCTTCGGTACTGACAAGTCAAGAAGTCGGCGCTTTCATAAATGTTCATAAACACAGCCCTAGGAGACAAATTAGTCTGAGCTAGCCATAATTTGTTCATGCACCACAGCAAAGAATTTTCGTGCCAAAGCTTTGTTTACAATTCGTCTAGGTATCGCTTTCCCATTGCTCAACGCAAGCAATCCTGCGCTGACAGCACGTTATTAAATAACCAGTACTTCATAAAACACACGTTGATCGTTTCCGTGCGAATGTAAATACACAAAACAATTCGAGTATAACTGGTGGTTCCGTCAGAATCGACACGACGTACCGCCTGAACGACCTTCAACGTTCAAATGCAATACAGAGTCGTCGCCGATGTCGCACGCACAACTTTTGACACCGTCATGCCTGTCCTTCTTGCCTCTGATGCGCATGTGTACAGTGTACGTCGGGTCTTTGCCAGCGCCGCTGGCAGGCAGAGCGGTCACAGCCGCGCGATGCAGCCCCGTCCCATTCATAAAGAGCCCCACAGGGCAACCACGTGGACAAGCACGAAGACATCGTCCCCTCGGGGTGATTACGTAACGTCGACACTCGAACGAAGGTCGTTCAGCTGCCGTCGTTCCAACAAATATTACTCTCGAGCCACTGTATTCTGAACAGCGAGCCCACTCGAAGCCTTTGTTCGGTCTTAACACCATGGAGCCAATCACGAAGGGTCAAGAGAGTTCCGCAACCAAGCCCGCCCATCAGCCGAACTCTTCGCGTAGTCGCGTTATGTACATACAGAATGCTGCCAGAATATGTTGGACGCTGAGCGGACAGTTGTGCATCGGCATTCGCGCCTCGACAAGAAAGCCATTGGTCATGACTCCTCGCACCCGCTGATGATGTGGTGTTATTGGCGCTGAGAGACGCCAAAGTGTCTGCTTGCGCGTTTACGTGAATGTAATAGAATATGTAAATGAGATGTTGTGACCTTAACGATCGACTGCACCTGCCATATATCAGCATCGTTCTTTTTTTTACTTTAGTTAAAATGATGGAATAGCAGAACTTGGCGCCTTTTCATGGCACCAGCTGAGTCTCGTTGCTTAGCAAAAGTGAATGCTATGAAAGGAAACTTCAAATGAATTTAACTATATAATTGATTGGGGCAGCATTCATGTTTAGCTCAAGTGAGCTCACTAACAGCAGGCTCTACATGTACGTCATAGCAGAGATCCAGGAACGTATACCTCGAAGGCGAGTTTACGCGATAATTTTAAAAGAGGGAAGTAGAAAAGTTGACCGAATAATCGTCCCTTTCACTATCGATACAAAGATGGAGAAAAGAAGGGCAAAAGGTAGGAGGGAAAAAGTCTAACCAAACACATACGCAAATAAGAAATGTACACGGTACAGGCCAGCTAAAATTTCTTCAACAAAAATTGACAAGTACCTGAGTGGGTGACCTTGGGAACAACGAAAGATAATGTTGGCATCCTCCATTCGTGGTGCCATAAATTGTGTTGGAAAACGTATGGTGTGCCAATATATATATATATATATATATATATATATGATATATATATATATATATATTATATATATTCTTATATATATATATATATATCATTATATATATATATATATATAATTTCATTATTATTATCTATATCTGCCATTTCCTTATCTGCTTAAGGCTGCCGGCTGCCAGTGGTACCCAGTCTGTTAGGCTGCTAAGTCCTTTTCATGAAAATAACAAATCAATCAGTACTGAATCGTCGAGGCCTGCTATCTGATAACAGTAAACTGAAAGGTGCGCTCATTATGTAAACTTTGATCGAGCTGGAATCCCATAGTATGAATCAGACAGAAAAAGCGTGCTTATTACTCTAGATTGATTTGTGGGGTTTTTAACGTCCCAAAACCAACCATACGAATTATGAGAGCACGCCGTTGTGGAGGGCTCCGCGAAATTTCCGAGCCACCTGGTATCTTCACCTGCACCCAATCTGAGCACACGGGCCTACAACATTTCCGCCTCCAATGGAAATGCAGCCGCCATAGCCAGGATTCGAGCCCTGCAACCTGCGGGCCAGCAGCCGAGTACCTTGTCCACTATAGACCACCGCGATGGAGCCTTATTACTTCTTGTGGGGTTTAAATTTGACGAGGGTCATGCAGGATGTAGCATAGATTAAGCAAGGTAGAGCGGTCGGTGTAGTTGATGTGTAGTTTCCACAACATTGTCGTGAGTTTGTTGGCGCGTCAATTCATCAATTGGGCCGACAGCCAGCAAAGGGTCCACGACCTTATCACAGTCAGCGCGAAGGGAAAATATGCGCGCCCTCTGTCGTTCTTCATAAACAGCGAGAAGGAGCAATGCTGCAGACGCACGCGGTCATGCACTCTCGTCGGGTTTTTGATGGATCGCACTTTTCCAATGAATGCTGGCGTCGTCACCAACAAGGAAAGCCCCTGGGAACGACTTCTTATACCTTAATACGCAAATTAAATCGCCATAATGGCGATGCAGGCGATATAGCACCAAGAAGAGTGCAAGCGTGGAAGCCTGGGCGCGTTGGTTGTATACCACGCGACTAGTTTGTATGTGACGATCAATTTAGAAAAAAAATGCACTAGAGTTAAAGAAGCCCACTTTTCAGTCTTATTTTCTTATTTATTCCCAAATTGATTTGGCGTTACCCACAAAACCAAGAGAGGAGACAAAAAAAATACCCAATTTCTAACGAACAGTACAGACAGAGCAAATCTGTAATACTTATCTGTTCACCTTGAGGAGAATGAAGATAAAAGGCTATATCTCCCTCAAAATGATAATATGAAGGAGCCCTTAACTGGGCTAATATTTCGCTTCGTGTTAGTGCATGTGGCCACACAGCATGCGTGCTACAAAAATAAAGGAAAGACATCTTTACTTTGAGTATTTTTGCCATTTTTATTAGTTATGCATGTTTAACACAGGGGAGTGTTAGTATACATCACAGATGGTACTGTTGTCAACCATCTGTCACCACGCCGCAGTCTCACTTGCCCAATAGGTTAGGTGCGCCTCTGTTAGAGCGCTATAGTCAAATGAAACAAAGAATTATGTTATCCGCTTCTCCAACATTCGAATGTGCTACGTTGAACCCATTTCCCGTCGACAAGGCACTAGTGTCTCGTTCCTCTTGCTTAACCGTGTGTATCACTGCGAGATAAAGAACGCCTCTTTATGAAAGGCATCTTCTACCTACAGGTTCGGGAGGAGTGACCAAAGCACAGCAGGTTCACATCGTGGACCTGCACAACCAGCTCAGGGCATGGGTTGCGGGCGGATTCCAGAGTGGCCTTCCAGCTGCAGCCAACATGAGGGCGCTGGTGAGTGAAAGTGTGTAAAACTGTGGAGCGTGTTCAAAAGCAGCGACCACCTCAAACATGCCGGCCACTACCACACTTCCATCACGGATAGTGCACCTACGCTTGGAAAACAATACATGCGAACGCACTAATATTGTTCGCGAAAATCAAGTAGCCTGGCTCGGGAAGAATCTGCTACCGCACTCCGAAATATTAACTGGGAGTATTTATGGTGTTCCTATGAGATTCCTCGGATTTGGCTGAGGCACTATGAGGAATGGCATCAGGTTTAATCTTGCCCTCATTGGCGCCAATTGGTTAAAGGGAAGTTATGGAAGTGTGGTAGTATGAGGAGAGGAGGGCTCTTTTTTTTGCTACAGTATTACTACACTTGTCCTTCCTTCTTCCGCTCACGTGTGCTTAATTTAAATTGTTGGTGTTCAGTGTCCCAAAACCATCATATGATTATGAAAGATACCGTGGCGTAGGAGTCCGGAAATTTCAACCACCTGAAGTTTTTTAACGTGCTCTTTATTATAAGCACATGAGCCGAGAGATTGATTGATTGATATGTGGGGTTTGACGTCCCAAAACCACTATATGATTATGAGAGACGCCGTAGTGGAGGGCTCCGGAAATTTAGACCACCTTGGGTTCTTTAACGTGCACCCAAATCTGAGCACACGGGCCTACAACATTTCCGCCTCCATCGGAAATGCAGCCGCCACAGCCGGGATTCGAACCCACGCCCTGCAGGTCATCAGCCGAGTACCTTAGCCACTAGACCACCGCGTCGGGGCATGGGCCGAGAGCATTTCCACCTCTATCGAAAATGCGGACGTCATTGGTTCAACGTTGAAAAAGCGACATTGCTGTATTTTTTGGGGTACAGTTTTATGTCTGGTCGTGTGTGTGTGTGTGTGTTTTCTGTTTCTGTTGCTCACACTAAAAAAAAAGTGACGACATCTTCCCAAAGGAAACCCTGATGAGATGCGAAGCAGCAGCGTTGTGCATGGCGATTCGGCGGGCGATTCGGCGAAGGGCGCACGGAGCTTTCGAGACGTTGCCGACGACGACGTTGGTATTCCGCTGTAGGCGCGTCCACTCGGCTTCATTGGCTCGCACCTCGTCGGCGTCGTTGGTCTTCCACTGCCGACGCTAGCGTCCGGCTTCCGTTGCTCGCGCCTCGCCGGTGTTGCAGGCGTGATGTCGCCATGCCTCTGCTAACCCTCGCAAAGCCGGCGATGACCGGGTTTCACTAAATCGCTTCGGCGCATGTTTCGGCAGGTGAAGGAGCTCTCCGTCGTCTCCTGCATCGCAGATCAACAGCCGAAAGAGTGTTCATTCGATCTGCGCTCAAACGTTGTCACCCGTGGAGAGGGTGAAGCGAGAGACAGGTGACACGCGGCGAGCGCGCGGCAGGTGGGGGAGAGAGTAACGTCACCGCGCACTGCGAGGAAAGGCGTACGTGACCTACTTGGCACCACCCCAACACCTGCGGTGATGAGGGCCCGCTGCGGCGCGTTGGCACTGAGTACGGACAGTGTTGCACAGGCTAGTCAAAGAGCTGTTTCCTATCTAAACAAAGAATGAAATATTACCAGTTACTCTACTTGGCGAGTACAGAATTTCCTCAGACATATCTCTAAATATATACTTTAACTCTCCCGGAGAGTCACGCCTCCCACAACTATTTCAAGACAGAACAATTATCCGCAAGTTAGAGTTAACGTGAATGTTTAAAAACTGTTTTGTATGTGGCAAGCCAGTACTCACCAAAAGGGTCTTTTTTCTTACATTAAGATACGTTATTTGTCTTGAGTAAACCTATAGCTGCACCGAAGGCAGCTAACGTTTCAGTGCTCACAAGTAAGAAAACCTAGAATTTCCACGGCGTGGAGTTCTCACAGGTATCTACTGCTTTGCATATTTAATTCCTTGCACGCATTCCGGTGCCAATTTGTAAGCAGACTACGAGTCTATTGATCAGATACCTACCACGACAAGACCATCGGATTGCGATACTTCACTGTCAGCGGCAACGCAACCCGAAATCGCCTGCCACGCTTTTCTTCGAAAATTAAACGTCTTCAGTAAGTGAACCGGACAGGCGACATTTCTCACGCGTCGACAACGAGGAAAAGATCCGGATAAAAAAAAAGGAGAAAAAAGTCGATCGACTACAGCGAACAGTGTAATCGATGAGGCCTGAATTTGGATCCGTTTCAAAAACATTGCACGCTCCTTAAAAGTCTTACTTTGCTGTTGCGTGACATGAGACAAGGACAGACAACGAAAGAACACCTGAGGACACACACCGCTGTGCATTACTAAAATCTTGTCACACTTAAGCAACTTTTTTTGTTTTTTGTTTTTCACCAGTTCACTTTTTTTTAAATGAGAGCTTCGCGGAGAATCTCATTAGCTGATGCACTCATGCATCAATGCATACGGGAATAGTCCTGGCACTTACAACCAATAAGCGCACTTCAGTACCTTTCAGCATGTTGATCCCGAACTTAATTTTTGAGGGACGAAAAGCTCATCGGATGATGCCATAAAGCTGTGTGTGGTGATCAAGCCGGCAGGTTTGTAAGCATAAAATTGAATCAGTTTGCGCACTCGAGCATAGCAGGACAAATTGCAAAGCAGAAAGGCCTTAGCAGAGAGGCCGGCGAGAATCATTTATCCTGCTGTGCGCGTTACAGCTCAAACGCCTCATACCATAGGCGAGCGCTGCCAGCAGGGGGGGGGAGGGAGGGGGGAAGGTTCATTGCAGCAACTCTCCCACAGAACAAATTTATGGTCACAATTCGCCGCCCCCCCCCCCTCTTTAGTCGGTTAGGGGTGGCTGCCCTCTCCTCTTTCTCGTGCGCACAACTATGCCCACAGCAATTCGAAAATCGCCAAAATAGATGCGCCAAGTATACCCAACATGCCGGGGGAATGGCGCCAGTAAATTAAGAAAAGATGGATCATCTCAGAAGGGAAACCAAGGCTATAGCACACGTTTCAATTTTGCACTACCAACACGCTCCAAGGTGGCGCTGATCATTTTGTGAATATCGATGGAACCGCATTTCTGGGTCAATAAGTTGCGAACCATACCTCCAAGCATCTACAACACCAAACACACACGTGACCGATGTCGGCGAAACCAGCTCGATTTTACCGGTGAAAGATTTTCTCTATACTCTGCACGACATACGAGGAAATAGCGTCAGACACGGAGAAGCGTAGCGAGTTTCACGTTTACGTAGTTGACGGCTATACGGTGGCAAGGTAGGCGACACTCCACGTGCAGGTGTGACGCTGACGAAGAAGGGTTGACGCGGTCTGAATGTTACGCGCAGCATAGATTGCCGAAGAGCACGGGCACAGGTGAATGGCTTTCTTTTCAAGGTTGCAAGTAGCGTCTATATGTACAGGAACGGCCTTTTTCTCTCATTTTTTTTCCCAATTTATATTTCCTACGCACACGCTCTCTTAGCAGACGGCCCACATTCTCAATTTATGTTCGTTCTCAGAAGCCGGGCATAAAAAGTTAGATTGTGACGTGAGAAAGCTGGCGAACAAGGTGTAGGTACAAGGTGCAACAGTAATCACGTCGTTCTGAAAAAGATACCAGAAAAAATATAAAAAATGAACACAAAAAAGAAACTCACAAAATGCTTCGTTAAATATGAAGTGAGCAGATATCACGTAGTTGAATCACGTCGTTCTACTAAAGAAATTAGAAAAGAAAAAAAGCACAATAAGTGCGGGATAATTCAGAAGTAAATTATCTGCAGATGATAAAACGTTGAAGTTGCTGAAATTGAACGCAGGTACAAAGTGAAGAAACTAAAGTTCATTAATATAATTGCAGTTTATAATTTGCACCAATCGACAGGGACGCGGATGCTGACAGCATTTTGACGAAGACAGTTCCACCGATAGATCACGCGTGTCAAGGTTGAGAGGAGGAAAGACTTGCGATATAGAAAGAACTGCCAAGGTCCACCTGAATCAGTGTCACACACCAGCCGCATGGTTTGGCACGCTTTGGGAGCGAAAAGAAGTGCGCTTGTAGTTTAAGAAGGCTAGCTGAACGCGGAGAAAGTAGCAGTGATCAGGTGGGCATGGTTAAAAACGATACAATATTGCACACCTCGTTATGACATGTTGGTAAGAGATGCGCGTATGTGCAAACAGATATTTTTATCTTATTTAGTGAAAGCTTTGCCATAAATTTGTCATTACAGCAACCAATAAATAAATAAACATAGACAATAAACATGGATGGCATGAGCGTAACCAAAGGCGTAGCCAAAATTTTTCAATTTTGCTTGCATGAACATACATAAAGCACAATTGACACTCCTCCCCGAAACAAATTTCTGGCAATGCTATTGCCGGACGGGCACTTGCATGTAAAATGTCCGAGCATGCTACAACACAAACGATTGCCCAATTCACGCAACATAAAGCCGACATATTCAGACAGCAGATGCTCGACACTTACAAATAAGAAGTTTGACAGCTTTGGCTAGTTAATATGACATGACTATAGTTATAGCGCGAGAACAGAACGACGACAAAGAGACAAAGTGTCTTTCGTGTCCTTCTTGTCTCTTTGTCATCGTTCTGTTCTCGCGCTATAACTATCGTTAGAAATAAGATCTATCTTGATTGTTCTACGTAAGTGTTCTGTTTCACAAACTGATTTCAGGGTTGAATTTTATGAGCGAAGAATATGCGCTTCACCAAAATTGTACTGCAGTATTGACTCCTACATAACTCGGATATACCTGCTAAATACATATTTAGTGCCATTTTAAATGAATTTCGACGAATCTTAGTGTCATGTTACAATAAATAACCTTTAGGCATTGTGTTTGCCTTCGTTTTTTTACATTACATTATTTTTAAAGTGAGGGAATGCAGTTTACCTTTACTGCTCAAGTAGCATAGGCAGGTGCTACCTAAACACGAAACAGACACAAACCTTGTACACTACCGTGACAAGTGCTCATTCATTCTCTTATCGTTGTTCGTGTCCATAGGTGCATCCAGAAAATATACCGTGATACAGCGGTATCTTTCATGGTAAGTTTTTTTTTCTGACAAATTGACAAGAGTCAGTTTTTTTATCAAAAAACTGACTCTTGTCAATGGGCTAGAGGGAGGCGGGCGTTCTGACAATTTTCTTATTCGATGTTATATCATATATATGTATATATATAACGCCCCTACTACCATATAGTAACGTTGCTTTCTACCCTCCCACCAATCTTACTCCGCTATAGTGCCGAGCGCCAGTGGCGTAGTCTGGGGGTGGCACACCAAGCGCCCCCCCCCCCCCAATTTTTTTCGCCATGGCATAGAGATCGAAAAAATTGTCATTCGAAGAGGGTGCCAACCCCAGAAAAAAATTCTGCCTGCGCTCCTGCCGAGCACTGATGATGTCAGAAAAGCTGGCGCTCCTTGCGCAGCCTCTGAAACGACGCGCACCCTTGAGCACAAATATCAGAGGCCACAAAGACTGGATACAGCTTCCGCCAGTCTCGATGGGGTGGCGCTAGCTGCCCCTTCGGCACTCACAGCTTCGAGGGCTTCGAGGGAGGATGTTGCCAAGTTACAAGGTCGCCCAGATTCTGCGTCGTACATTGACTCGCGATCCGAGCTTCCGGGATTCGTCGGTTGTTTGGATACTCTTTAACCACGTAGTTGTGGCGGAATTGGAAAGGGCTTTCGGGCAGATAACGATCCCCTACCCGGTTGGACATTTTCAGGCTCTTGCGAAATGTGTTTACTTCATTCTGATGCAAGCGGTCTCGCGTTTCGTTGAAAACGGTGGGAATAGTCTCTTTAGAAACTTCTAATACTATCGCAATCGCCATGTTCGCCTTCCCACGCGGCGGGGTATATGCTCAGGCTATCACAATCAGGAAAGAATATTCAACCAATGCGATAAAGATATCTTTTTACAATATCGCTTGCGTTGTCACTGTTTTGCCAACATCAGCTGTTTTTTTCCTCGGTGTATTCTGTAAATGCAAATATTTATTTATTTATTTATTTATTTATTTATTTATTTATTTATTTATTTATTTATGAGTACTCTTACACCCGCGGCAATATGCAGCGTCAACAAGTACGACAAGGCGAATTTCCACAGCTGCCTCCGACATTTTCAAATCATGGCATAAAAATTCGATAACGGGATAGCTTGAAAGTGGATAAATGCAGCACACTTTTTTCGCCAATATGACATGCACGTACATTAATTAAAATTGCGGATTTCAAAGTGCCGAGAGAGAGATAACATTTATTAGAAGGCCGAGAGGTCGGCCTGAGCTAGTTTTCTCTAGCCTGCTACTCAACACAGGGGATAAGGGAAGGGGGAAGGAAAGAGGAATGATGGCTGATGATGGGGACAAGAAGAGGTGGTGCGTATGTACAATAGCCACTTACCGTAGTACCCTACAGTCTAGTATCTAGTCCAGTGCTTTTTATAAAGTCTAAAACAGCCTTTGTAGCAGTTTTTGATACTGTTTGGTCTTTCGTTGCTGACAATATGTGGCTTTCACTTAATGGCCGAGATCACAATACTTGATCAGAAGGTGCCTACACCATAGTTGGTGCGAGGCACCAACCACAGCAGATGATGTTTCATCACTTCGGAATAACGTACCTACAAATGCATCTTTACTTGTCTACATCTTCATTCGGTCCCGTCAAAAATGCGGCCGCAGTGGCATGGGATCCAACCCACGACGTAGTGCTTGAAAACCTGCCGCCATAGCCGCTAAACTATCATGCTGGGTCACACACACATGTGGCTTCATGCCGTTAAAAACAGCATTTAATCTTGCAGACAAGAGCGAGCTCGTATACAGGATGTATTCATATTACACGTCATCTATGCTGTAAACATAACGCAGTATACAACAAAAGATAATAATGTGACAAGTCAATCAGTTCCCGCGCGTTGTGTCGTGTAGGCTTTGCAATGCACGTAACCAAGAGGCCCGCAAAAGAAACCACATAAAACGCTATTTCCAGTGAACAATTTGTTTTGACTTAGACAAAAATTTGGCTCCCTAATCCAAGTGCTTGAGTGTAGGTGTAATGCAACTTATGCTACGGGAGCAGAGGTATTCGAAAAGCGCAAGCGGCCACAGTTCACAGACATGTGTACCTTGACAGCTGAATAGTGAAATAGCCCAACGCACTACGGCACGTCGATTTTTGGAACAAATCTGACTCACTGTCGGATTGACCCTTTCCTTTATCATCAAAAGGTCACCGAAGGTTCGGCCGATTCACAAACATCCCAAATGAATTCGCGCGCTTGTGAATTGGTTTCCTGATTTTCCTAATGTATGAATACTCATTTATTAACGAAGTTAATGCTTAACCTCAAGTGCGTCATATTTGCCAACGTTTTTTCTGTCATTTTCTTTTTATAGTATACACTTGTAATCATCGTTCTCGGACGCACAAATGTGTAAACACAGTTTTTCTCTACTCGGTACAGAAGAATCAATTAACCACAACTACCTCAGCACAGATGGCATCGAGCTGTTCAACTCTGTTGCGCGTGAACTACGACAACGGATTAAGGCTTTCAGCCACGAAAGAACTATAATATAGACAACCAAATTAACTGAACTGATGATTAAGCCGAGAAAATCCCACAGACAATCAGTGTTTTCTTGACGTAATTCTTTGTTGTATTCATTGGGTTGCGTCTAACAAAGAAATGAGGCCATCAAAAAGAAAAAGAAATAAAATCATTTTATTATAGTTATAAAACATATATATGCGGAAGGCAAACGTTATGTTAGGTTTCAGGTCCTCTGATTAAATCATCTCTTGCGGCAATGGAGACAAAAATTAATGACTAAACTTCAGATTCAGTCAAGAGGGAAACGCTTACGCCGAAGCGACGCAAAGGCGGATTCTTTTTTCCCGTACGCCACAGCCATGGGCGTATACGCGCAGGAACGCGTGGAATGTACTACATAAAGGGCGCTCTCTGGACACCCGACGCTGCTAAATATACGCTAATAGACGATGAAAGAGTCTGTGCTCCCTTGAGCAGTCCCGCTTTCGGCGTGCTCTGCCAGGTCCGCAATTCTCTCGCTCCCCCCCTTCTCCCTTTCCCAACCTTTTCCACACAGTTGTTCTGTAGAGGTCTTGTTTTCTTGGACCGCTGTCAAAAGTTAGAAGCAGAGAGATTCCTGAGGGAGCACCTCGGGTCCCAGTGCCGGGTCTTTCCGTCAGCCTCTTTAGACCGTTTAACCATGACACTGAAAATCTGAAGGTCACTGAAGGCTCATCCGATGCAAACTTAGCTTCAGGATGGAGTGGCGCAGTGCATAGCACGTTTACTTCTTGCGGTCATCTCAGTGTTGTTGTTTTTTCCCCTCTTCTTTAATGTTTCATTCCCCACAGTCATTCTGCAACAACTTGCGTGCAGTAAACTGAGCTAGGTGTTCACCGCCGCTAAAAGAGAGCGCTAAAATATAATAATACGAAAATTGGGCAGATTCCCACTTACCTTGGGAATCGGCGTTACGCGAAGCATACAGAGGGAAGGTGACTGTTGTAATTAGCGAAACGTTAAGAAATTACGCTACAGTTGTGTACTGTAAATTCGTAACGGTGTAGTGCGCGCCACCCTGATGTCGCTGTGAACCACAGAGGAAACAATTTCCTTCCTCCTTGCTGTGGACAAACCTGCGTATGCCCAGTGCTGGCAAATCGGAGGTGGGCGCCTGTCACCATTGTTAATTCTTGAGCCTTCTCGGGTTTCATTTGACCTCGACAGTGTACTTTCATTCTTATTTATTTATTTATTTATTTATTTACTTATTTATTTATTAATTTCAGTACCTTCAAGGTCCGAAGGCATTACGAAAGGGCTTGAATAACATACACAATAATAAAAAAGAACGAGAGAAAATATGGCTGCTAAATGTATAGAGCAGTCTGCAACAGCCTCAAAAGCAGTGACACGCTACTTTTCCTGCTCAAGGTTCCCCGTGAGTAACTGACCCCAGATAAATGCATTCTTAGGCAGACGTCAGAGGCTGGCCTGCCAGTCACTCCTCTTGCGAAGCTATGCCTTTGATGTTTTCTTTACTGGGGTCCTGATTCATATCCTCATTTATATGTAGGCTTAAACGGTTTCCAGCGTTGCGAAACAGTAGAATGTTATATATGCAAAGTGTTGGTTCTAGAGATATGTGGTCGTAGGTTTATACAATGTATAGGCCCGCTCCACTAGCACCTTTTCCAAATATGTAGTGAATAGTATAGGTGAGAATGTGTCTCCTAAACTTAACCATTTCGACAGATATTCCTCAGATTTTCTCGCGGAAAAGTTAAGCATCTATGCGTTATAGATATAGGTATTGTCTAGTGTATTTACGTAAATATTTCCTGTACTCCTTTATAACGCAATACCTCCATCAGTGACGGTATAACTAGGGAATCAAAAACCTTTCCGTAACCCACGAAATTCATGCAAAGAAGTTTGCTGCACGCTTCCCACCTATCAGTCTCACCTGTTTGACGGATGACACGAACATGGTCCATTTTGGAATTACCTCTCTGAAATCAGTGTATATTGTATCACTCGGTTAAAGTAAAAGTGGCCTTATTCCATAGGAAATTGTTTTGCGATCATATAATATCAGAAGCAAACAAATAGGCCTTATTATCTCTTATTAACGGGCCTTATTAATTCCTGATTTCGTTAATGTCTTCCTTTAAATAGATTATAGCACAACGGCTAGAATTCTTTCAAAAGTCAAGTAATGTTGCGAGATGTCACCTATAAAAGATTGTAAGCTTTTTAGGTATAACATACCCACCATCTTTCAATCCAAATGGCGAGGCAGTGTGGCAGTGAATTTATGCACGTGCAAAATCGAATAATTTCGGGAGGGCCCGGAAAGGGGAGGGGGGGGGGGTCGAAACGCCTACCGCGACCCTGGCTTGGTCAGTTGAGTGGTCTTTACAGACGTAACACTGCCAAGGACTCAAATGCAACTTGCCGCCGTAAAGAGAGAGACGTAGCAGCGTTAACTGTGTTACGCAACTGTACTAATATACTAAACACCACCAAGCGGGCAACAATAGGAACACGCAACCACCTGTCGAGGCCAGCTCGTGTTTGAGGGGCTTTCTGCGGCCTAGCAGAGCGAAAACAATCAGATGTCCAGCGAGCCACATATATCCCTTTCCAAAGATATTTAAGGTGCACCGAAAGTGCTGTACGGGCTGGTGCAGTGGGGTAACTTAGCAGTGTGGCAGCTTGGGCTAGTTGGTATGGCATGACGATAGTTATAGCGCGAAAACAAAACGACGACACAGAGACAAGAAGGGCTTTTCGAGCCCTTCTTGTCTCTGTGTCGTCGTTTTGTTTTCGCGCTATAACTATCGCCGTGGGATAGCTTCGGGGGTGGCGCCCAGTGTCTCGAAAAGAACCGGTTTCGCTTGTGTACTTTCACCGTCGTAATCGGTAACCCAAATCTGCTGCCTCAGTCTGGTGTCGGCAACGTCTGCGGCTGCTCGGGCCCGTTTATCGGCCGGGGCGTTCTTCTTTTCGACGGCAGCTGAGCTGTTCGGCACAGCGTAAACAGCCGGCTAGTTTCCCGAAGAGTAAAAAAAAAATGTTTTCATTTTACCGATTCCGTCGGACATTGCGGAGAACAGATTGGTTAAACAGGATCATAGATTAATTCCAGCAAGCTCGTCAGTAAATCGTCCTTGGTGCACTGATACCGCCAAAGGAGACAGTTGTCCAAACAAGGTGTAGCCTGAGACTTACAACAGGTGAACACGAGATAGCCAGACGGCATCGACCCTACGGCAAAAAAAAATTTAAAGAAATACGTGCCACGTATGACTCGTGATATTTCGCATCTGTCGGTGAAAAAAGTGACAGGACACGCAGTAAGTTATTCAAAACAAAAAAGACAACGGCACTGCAGGTCACCATGCAAGGGCGGTAATTCTGAACGCTATTTCGGATTTAAAAAAAGAAACAATTTTATAGAAAACAAACATTCAAGCTCTTCACATGTGGGCGCTAAGCCGAACGAGGGATTGGAGTCGAAAGCGGTGCGCGCGACATATGCTACGTAACTCTAGCGTATTTACCGATTACACCTTCCAGGTTTTATGTATCCTCGGACATCGGCAACGACGTAAGTCGTCGTGGTGACCGCGGCTGTACTCAAACGCTAAATATTAACAACAACTCTTTCTCGTGGGGTCCCTAGCTCTGCTGACGTCCTGCTGAATGCGTCACGTACACATTCCGTTATACATGCACGCATACTGGTTAGCGGTTGAGGCCTCAAACCAACCCGTCGAAGTCCGCAAAGCTTCTTGAGCGACTGATACTTTTCGACCATTTTAACATTTATCCTGCCTCACCAACACCATCCCTGTATCCGAACAGGGTTATCCCGTGCGTAGACAGGAGCATTCTGCATTTCCTTTCTTCGTTTTCATTTTTGCATCCATTGGGAAGCTTGTTTTATTTCAGACTCTTACCAAGTAAGATTCTGTCGTTAGGGGGGGTGGGGGGTCAAGGAGTTGGTTTAACCTCACCCCATTGCGGGAGTCCAAAACAAAGCAAGCTTTTCAACAGATGCAAGTATGACAATGGAGCAGTGACATGCTCCTCACAACAACATGCCTTTAGTCTCCGGCTTTCCAGGGTTAAAGTGGGATGTACCCGCCATGGTGTTATACTGGCTAAGGCACTCGGCTGCTGGCCCGCTGGTCGCGGGATCGAATCTCGACCGTGGCGATCGCATTTCAATGGAGGCAGAATGGTAGAGTCCCGTGTAGAGTGTGCTATGTTAGTGCACGTTAAAGAACCCAAGGTGGTCGAAATTTTTGGAGCCCTCCACTACGATGTCTCTCATAATAATATGGTGTTTTAAGACGTCAAACCTCAACTATTATTGAAAAGGGAATGTAAACTGTTCTTGGAATGTAACATTGTGTGCGTTCAGCTTCTATTGTGGTAAAAAAATTACGTGGCCACAACTCTGCACTTTAGGCTACGACGAGAAAGGTCCGACTGAATAAACGGTTCACTTGGCGTCCCGCTTAGATGATCAAGAGGGAAAAGGCTCCAGCTAACCCCCCCGCCCCATCTCGCACACACGTATGCCTGTCACTCATGGCACTTTCACTTTCTGATAGTGAGACTGCACAATCGCTTAATAAATTTAGCTACTGGCGCTTCCGTTACCCTTTACTTCGTTTCAACAAGCTCTTTTTTTGTAAGTTTAGAAGTACATAAATCGTCAACCCCTGTATATGTAGCAACGCGTATACCTTTTCAGACTTGGGACGATGAACTGGCGACTGTTGCTCAGCGGTGGGCCGACCAGTGCACAGACGGCCACGACAAGGAGAGGAGTGTCAGTGAGTACACAGCCACTTCTTGAAACCGGTTAAGACTACGAGGTACTCTTAGACAAACGCTAAATTAGGCTCATCATTTTATGACATTTTGCCGGAAGGCACATTCCTCGATGGACCTCACAGCCAATTCGTATAAAAATCGAGCAGACACTGTGGTCAGTAGATCATAAGCACCGCTAAATAAAATGGAAGTCGAAATACATGCGCTGTAATTGAAGTGATAAAATTAAGAAGTATTTGAGAATAGAAAGACGTTTAAAAACTAGATATCACAAAAGAAACAGCGCTCGTTCACTGCACCATAATTTTTCTTACGTTTTTTTTATTTCCTTCGTTGCGCTTCCCCAGCGAAGCAAGCATGTACCAACTGGCCCAAATGAAAGTCTTCTCGCTGGAAGCAGCCATCGCAAGGTATTGGTAATGATAGTAGTCGCCATACGTCAGCGTTTCAGGGCGGGACGGCTTTAAGCTCTCCCATAGTAGAGTACCCTGTACTCTAAATCGTTACACTTTTATTCTAATCCCCCCCATATGTCAATCCAAGATAAAATTCTGGCGTGCGCTTCGTAAGGACTCATTGCTGACAAGATTCACTTGCAACGGAACCTCATCGCAGGCCGTTTCCACGTGGGCCAGAACGTGGCGCTAGTCTGGACGTACGACTTCGAGGATGACCTGCAAGACGAGCCTGACTGGGACTCCCAAGTCTACGCCTGGTACAACGAAGCCACAGAGTTTCACTTCAAGTCAGCCTCCATCAGCCCCTTCAGTTTCAGCAAGAAGCTAGGACACTTTACTCAGGTACTGCTACACTCAACGTGAGCAATTCAACGCAATCAACTTGCTACAGACAAAGCTATAAAATTAGCACTGGAGACAAAGAAGGAAATAAGACTCGTTTGTATTTTTTGCGATGATGTTCGAAACACTTAAGTAAAGATAACAGGCCCAGTAGTAAAGTCTCCAAAATAAATTTGATCACAGATTCGTTTATTTTTCTCTTACCTTCACCTGTAAGTATATACCTTTCCACAGCTACAAAAAAAAAGCGCCCTATGAAATAGATTTATATTCCTTCACTTGCCCAAAGCTGTATGTATTTAGCGTATACGCACAGATACCACCGGAGCGAAAATGAGCTATGCATTAAAAAATTGAGCAAAAAAGGGGCGTATTTTTTCTCAACAATTATTCTCATCTGTCTCTCTATTATTTTCATCTGTCTCTCTCTCTCTCTGACTTGCTCCTGTTGGGCGCATTGAAAACGCGGCGCTGTCGACTTTCCTATCAAGAATGCGGTGTCACGATGATAGCGTGCACGCCGTCAACGGCCAGGAAGTGTCGGGATTACGGTGATAACGCGAGGAAAGCGCGCGAGCTATATGACACCTGTAGTTGTGGTGTGGCAGAAGAGCTTCCAAAATAGTCGATTTTTTTTTAGAGTGTATAGAATAGTGCACCACTGGCGATCTTCGATATTCACTTTCTCTTGCTCCTGTCCGCAGCTTGTCTGGGCCGACACCTACAAGATTGGCTGCGGCTATGCCTACTATCGCCAGGCTGTGCGGGGCCTGACAAAGATCTACGTTTGCAACTACGGACCCGGGTGAGTGGCCGCCTTATCTCGGTTTTGCCCTCACTGCGGGCCATGGCCGATATCGAGGCTCTTCCGAGAGCTCGTTCTGCACCGTAACGAGGCACGCTCGAGTGGAAACAACAGGGTGACAAGTCGCACTATCACTGTTCCTTACACTGATAATCGTGTCCAAATGACTCGGCGTGAAGTGTGTGTACACGAACTGTGCAGACGCGTTCAGGACGTGCTTATCGGGAGTGGTATATTGACGGATGGTTGACAGGTAGTTCAACAGTAGTCACGAAACGATACGCCTTTGCAACAAGCAAGAGACTGATCCTTTCGTTGTTTGTTTAACACCTGCGTCACACGGTCACTTTCGATCGCTATCAAGCCCAAAGCGATGATTGATTGATTGATTTCTGAGGTTTAACGTCTCAAAACCACCATATGATTATGAGAGACGCCGTAGTGGAGGGCTCCGGAAATTTTGACCACCTGGGGTTCAACGTGCACCCAAATCTGAGTACACGGGCCTACAACATTTCCGCCTCCATCGAAAATGCAGCCGCCACAGCCGGGATTCGAACCCGCGACCTGCGGGTCAGCAGCCGAGTACCTTAGCCACTAGACCACCGTCGCGGAGCGAGCCCAAAGCGGATCAATTTTTTTCGACCGCAACTGGCTCCTGTCTGTGCTAATAATTCTAATTACGACCGATAAATGTGACGCTGAATGGGCTCAATCGTGATCGAAAGTGCACCGTGTTAACCTACCGTAAGATGTAATAACACAGACATTTCTCGCTGCTGAGGCGAGTGCAGGGAAGTTATCAAGGCGTCTGCACGTATTGAAATATGTCAGAATGAAAAAAAAAAAACGGCAGATCCTATACGCACTTTGGAAATCGCTTTCATGCGAGGCAGTGAATGAGTCGCATTCTTTGCCATAATTTTTTTTCTTTAAGCCACGCGTTCCTAGGCATATCAATGTTCTTTTGTAAATTGCGTATTTGTGCACGTATCGTAAGCTTACCCATGGCCCATCGACTACACTGGTTTGTGAAGGGTAGCTCACTGTGCGATGAAACTTTGGCCCATCGACTACAATGGTTTGTGAAGGGTAGCTCACTGTGCGATGGAACTTTGGCCCATCGACTACAATGGTTTGTGAAGGGTAGCTCACTGTGCGACGGAACTTTGGCCCATCGACTACACTGGTTTGTGAAGGGTAGCTCACTGTGCGACGGAACTTTGGCCCTTGCGTTAGAGCAGAGATGTCAGCGGTGCTCGCGGAAGTTGTGAAAATGAACGTTCATGGTCTGAGTTCATGAAATATTTGAAAGCAAACACCTAATGCTATCAGCTGTGGGTGTCCCCGCATGCAGTGACATCCCCGCGAGCTCAAGTCACGCCGCTGGACTGTCCTACTAACCTTCGTATTCTAGAACGTCCCTTCACTCAACGCTTAACCTTCACTCGAGAAAGCAGATTGGAGCGCCGTCTCTAGGCACGGCAAGTCACTATTTATCAACTATAATCTGCTGTGATTCTTGAGTAGCGCGGCGTCATTTTCAGCTGAGTGGTGGCTCAGTGCTCAGCTCTGTCAAGTGAAGGAAGAAAGTCGAGTCGAGGAGCGTTTGTGAATACGGGGGTAAATGTTTTAAAACAACGCTTGCCTCAGCGAGTTGACTGCCCGTCGTGAGGATGGTATCCAGCCAAGCGCACGGGCGAGGACACGGGTAGATCGGCGTCGCGTCGTATTCCTTCCTGCTTTTGAGGCACGCACAAGATCACGACGGACCCGGCGAAAGAACACACAGGGCAAGCGCCGAACTTCAACAGATACCACATTTAGAATGAAACGGTCTGACCACGTGACGTGCAGAACACCTTCCAACGAAGCAGAGCACTGCGTTTATGCTTTCTTTCGTGTCGTCCGCGGGTTTGTATAGCTAAACAGAAAAATAAGTAGATTCCTTTCAACATATAGAGTGATTTTTCTTTTACTCATCGATCCGTTTAGCTAGAGCGCTGACAACATGTAAAGAAGGGTACTTGCTCCCTCCGAAATGTGTTCTGCGCATCACTTGGTCATTATGAAGCGATGAAAAATTTTTGGAACATGCAATGTCACTCCATGAAATCAATGTTTCGACAAGCGAACATGTCATAATCGGTGCGGCTGTTGCAGCCTTGAAAAAGACAAGTCCCCATGTTGGGACGTTCACTCCATGTAGCTACACCCTGCTTTCACAGGATTTTGTTTTTCGGTAGTTGGAGGCGTAGCGCTCTTCCTTTTGTTTTTAAGCCTTGAACATCGTCTTTCAGTGCGCTATTTCTGATGTATCAAATCAGCCAGTACTGCCCACTACCTGCCTCCTTATTTTTTTTCATGTCCTCGTTGGGTTTGTTTGGCTGAAAGCTCTCCTCGAAATCTTTGAACATGGATCGCGCTCATTCCCTTCCCAACCAGCCAGGTAGCCTAAAAGAGTTTTCTTTTTCGATATATTGAGTGAACAAATAAGCATTTTATTAAGAGCCACGGTATTACACTAAATTTAGGACACATATAATCATTACGAGAAAGCTACGTATACAGTGCACAATGCAGCGCCAAATAGGAAAACAGCTGGCGATTCCTCGCAAAAATAATGATCTCTTGACTTGTGTTGGCCCCTGAAGTTTGCTTTTCTTAGAGAGAGAGTATGTCTATACCAAATGTCACCTGTAGATATATAGGTATTGAGAAATTCTGTTATATTCAGAATTGAGATCCAACTATAATTCCTTTTTTTATATATATTTCATGACAGCATGTCTTAGCGCTGTCACTTTCTGTTTCTTTTAGACAGAACGAGAAGAGCACGATCTGAGCCAAAAACAGTCGACTTAATGCTACTTCTTTTGCTGTTGTTGTTGCAGAGGAAACATCATCGGAGGCGCCATGTACGAACAGTCACCAGTCCCCACGTGCAGGCCAGGCCTTGTGCCAGCCGCCGGCACCTACAGCGGGCTCTGCGGTAAGTGCAATGCCCTTCAATCATAACGAAATCGCATGTTCAGCGAAAACACCTCAGGTAAACTAAGAGCACACAGACAAACTAAAGCTATATCCCGCATGAGTAATCAACTTAAGATTATCCTACCTATGTATACGAACGAACCCATGAGCTACGGTGGCGGCCATTCCCCGTCCGCTTTATAAAGTGGACTAAGGGATGACTGCCACCCTAGCTCAGTGGTAGACCATCAGACGCGTTATTCGAAGGTCGCAGGTTGATTGATTGATTGATTTGTGGGGTTTAACGTCCCAAAACCACCATTTGATTATGAGAGACGCCGTAATGGAGGGCTCCGGAAATTTTGACCACCTGGGGTGAAGGTCGCAGGTTCGGACTCTGCCGGTGGCAAGTTATCTTTTCGTCCACTTTCCTTTCTTCACATTTACAATACAATTACTTCAAATATTATCCCTTATACTTTCTTTGGCATTATTGTATGTTGATTATCATTATTATTGTGTCTAGCACAAAGAAAACGAGCCCTTGAATTAAAACTTCCCTCAATGTGTAGCTTTGTTAATCAAGTTTGCCTGCTCTCCTATGCTTGCACCGATGGAGGCGGAAATGTTGTAGGCCCGTGTACTCAGATTTGGGTGCACGTTAAAGAACCCCAGGTGGTCAAAATTTCCGGAGCCCTCCACTACGGCGTCTCTCATAATCAGAAGTGGTTTTGGGACGTTAAACCCCACAAATCAATCATTATGCTTGCACCGACCACCTAGCGCGTCTTTCATATTCTTTCTTTTTTGTTCCTCTTGTGATATGATAATGTAGTTGTACCAGACAAGGCCCCAGTTGTTGTACCAGACAAGGCCCCAGTTGGGCATTCGTGCAGTGCCCCGATTGCGACCAAAGTGAGATTCTTCGTATAAGTAAACAGCTCGGACGACAAGGGACAGTAAAAAAAAACAAAGAAAGCATCTGTAATGTTCCTTTCCTACTACCCATTGTCGTCAGCACTGCTTTTTTTAAAGTACAATTTGCCCAACTATAGCCATCTTACGGGGGTGTTTCTTGATTTCCTGGGTGAAGGTAACTGGAGTATCATTCCACCATAGCTTCTCTTCACCTTTACGCATAGCTGAAGCTATATATAGTATATTCTGATTTCTCCTTTTTATCACACGTTCCGATTATGTTAACTTGGAAGTATTGATAACATTGTAACGCGTACCTGCACTCGCAGAGAAAGTCGTTTGAACTATATAGCGCGTTGTTCGCGTGCTCCTTGCAGACAAGGACCCGTACTACGTGGGCGACGACGAGAACGAGGACCTCGAGGACACGTTCGGCAGCAGCGCTACCCACGTCCTGTCTCACAATCCCTACCAGACGTCGTACCACACGTTGCTGCTGAACAACCCCGCCGTGCACGCCATCCCGAGCACCCTGCCGTCGTCGACCAACTATTTCTTGCTGGGACGCATCCGCAGGACTTCGCCCAAAAAGCAGGAACGGAACGCCACGAGAACTGCCGCCTGAGCATCGTCGAAACTTCTAATCGCAATCCTCGATAACGGAGCGGGGAGGGGCACGTATCAACCAAGCTGCGCATGCGCTGTAGTCTATCGTTGCAGGCGAGTCATCCACTAGGCAGCGAAAGAATCAGTCCATAGGCTGAAACGAAAAATGGCTGCTACTCGAAACGCGAACCCGACTTATTCGGACAATCCGGAATATCCGTGACGCATCGAATGGGACGTTGCAAGTGGGATCACGACTTTCATGCACGCATTGATAAGAAACTCGCGGCGCATATAGTTTCAGTATTGACTTTAATTTACGAGATAATTTCTCTGTTCAAGGGAAGGACAACAAGAGTTTTAAATGCGCGAATTAGTATGCAAAGGTGCACAAAATGCCAGCAGACCGATAAATCACACGTCCCTTATAATCACATTGCGGTTTCGGCACGTAAAACCCCGAAAATTATTGTCAGTCTACGCTGCCTCATTTGAAGGCACGACCACAGCTTTTACATTGGCAAGATAACGACAAGGCGGTGACGGGTGTAAATTTATTTCCAGTCCAGTCAGAACATCACGGCATCCGAAACGTTCACTATTGCCAATGTCAGTGACCACGAACATCGCGTATCCCGTAATTAAAGTTTCCAACGATTCGTTCACTACTGCCGATGTCAAAGACTAGGAACATCGCGTTTCCCGTAATTAAGGTTGCCAACTTCTGTCACGGCGACTGCAGCGCAGGCGCAGCCGGCCCTTTGTTTCGACGCACACAAGTTTATGATTACAAGTGTTTGTGTGACTACTGTACAGTCACAGCTCTAAGCCCCACGAAGAAAAGAGGAGGGGGGGGGGGAGAGAAAAAAAAAGAATTACCGAGTTAAGGCATTTGCGGAGAGCTACGTAAGTCAAGGCGCTGCTAAGTACTGGCGATCTTTGTTGTCCACTCCAAGAAGCATCGTGCCCGCCAAAGGTCACATACTCTTCTGCACTACCGCTTGTCTGTGATACATCTAAAGTGAGTGAGCGGCTCAACAAAACGAAACAAGGCACTTATAGAGCATAGAACGTAAAACAACGATATATATGATTTTCTCGGTGTTTGCAGGGTAAACGAAATGCTATGCTCCCATATAGACGTAGATAGTCCGTCGTGGGCAATGTAAACATTCAGTGTAGACACTATACTAAAATTTGTGTTAATCCTAATTTTCTGAAGCTCTCGTGTACGTTGTTCAGCTGCCAATACGAGGATCAAGAGCTCCACAGAAGATTTCTTACGTCTTTATTCTTTCTCACATATTTTTTTTCTTTAATGATACTTTAGAGGATGGCGTGCAATGATCGCCGAAAAAAAAAAAGAAACAAGTCATGTGACGATCGCATTCTCATGTTGTGTAAATACATGCTTTTCCACATTTCCTGTTCCGTGTGTGATAAGCACGCGTAATTCCATGTACGCGCTGCTCGTGTGTGATATCATTTCTCAATAAAGTTTTTTTGTACGTTCTGTAAGCGTTCGTTGTTCTCTTTGTACTATACCAAAAAAAAAGCAACTACGAACGCTGGTACTTCCGACAGGTTTCATTCTTAAACCATGCAAAATTTCAGGCAAAGAAGGAGACGTCCTCCGTTATACGTAAAAGCTGCAGAGTCGCACCAAAAGTGTAGCTCATGTCATGCTACACAAAGTTCGATCACATTTCAGTGCTACTCACGCCTCCCCTACCATACGCGACACTAATAACACCGCAACGATTCTTTTTCTAAAAGATATTAGGGAGTTTTAGAATGGCGCACCGCGAGCCCTTGCGGTGCGTTCGCTACCACTGCGCATGCGTCGTAACGCGAGTCGGCGTTCGCGGACCGCACGCAGGAGATTCGAAATTGCGGGTGGCGGTCGCGGCCCGCATGTAAAAGCGCTGATTTCAGGGCTACGGTGTCACTGCGACCGTGCGTTGCGGTTCGCAGCAGGGCAAACGCTATTCTAAAACTCACATGGCGCCCGCAACGCTTGCAAACGTTATTCTAAAACTCCCTACTAACCTTCACAACGGAGCCGTAAAACCTCGTCGAGTGATCAGGTCACTCCCAGAACACGTGCGAACGCGCGCAGCTGGCGTGACGTGGCGCGTCACGTCACGTGACGTGATGCGTCCTCGTCTTATGCTTCACTCTCGCAAGGCGTGCGCCGATTTCTTCGACACGGGATTGATGCAGTAACTGTGAGGGGCGACAGAAGGTGCAGAGAGAGAGAGAGAGAGAGACGGAGAGAAAGAGAGCGAGAGATAGATGGAGAAAAAGATATTTGCTCGAGGGGAAAAAAGGGATTCTTCGCGAGGCAAGATTCGAACCCACGCGTATTCACGGTCAGCAGAGCGTAGCATGGTTCTTTATTAATTAGAAAAGGAAAGAGAAAAAAACAAGAATGTCGGAAGGAAAAGGTAGGAAAATGGTAGAAGAGTGCACGATAACTGTCTCAGTGAGGTCACTTTAACTGAAAGTGAAACAGAATGGAAAACGGTTGGATAAATAAAAAGAAAAGAGAGAGAAAGATGAAAAAAAAGGAAATATAAAGAATGAGAGAGGAGGTGAGAACTGCAGACAGTTAGAGAAAGAAGGGGGAAAAAGGAAATAATATATATATATATATATATATATATATATATATATATATATATATATATATATATATATAGAAATATCGGGAAAGAGAAGAAAATAGAGAAAAGTAAAGTGAGAGAGAAATAGACCTAATAAAAGAAAGTGAAATAATAGAAAAAACACACAGAGGAAGAAAGAAGGAAAAATGTTTGCTAAATTTGCCGTAATAACACAACAGCCAGAGCCACCATCAGCTCCACTTACTCTTAATCATTGCGCTTTCATGCTGTGCAAGCATGCGCTAAATTTGTTTAGCCACCAACCATCAATCAGCATTGTTATTTCTTCAATAACAATGCGGGATTCATCTCCCACGCAATCATTTTTTTTCCAAAACGTAATACCAACCTCTTTCACGAGACTTACCGCGCTGGCCTAGTTGTTTAGGGCACTTGACAGCTGACCTGAAGGTCGCGGGATTGAATCCCGGCCTCGGTGGCCATATTTCGATGTGTGCTGAGACAACGCCTCCTAAAAAAATTATGCCTGGAACGTGAGCCGCGAACGCGCTGCCCTGCCCTCTGACTTTACCCTCCTCCTTCGGTACAAAGGCGACCGTCTCCGACGGCCACCCCCTGCAAACACAGCAGTGCTCTCACAGTTGCCTCCGAGCATAGAGTTTCTCAAAATTAACTAGAGGGGACTTTGGCGCTGCGATCGTTCAGCGACCACGGGAATGATGGGTAGTACCCACATTTGCCTAGTCTTCGTACTTGCGGGTAGCGAATCGTACTTGCGGATTCATTTATTTATGTGTTTCGATTTTGTTTTGAAAGAAAAATTCAACCCTTTTGAATGTCGTGACCCAATTTGGAAAGGAAATTCGAAAAAAATATGGTGGTGAAGCGCAATCGCTGAACATTTGCTGATTTTTGTTTCTTGAAAAAACAGCTTCAAGCCACACGAACACACACGGAGCCAAGAGAAGGGCAGAAGTACGAAGTTTAGACAAACGTTAGTACTACCCATCATTCCCATGCTTGCTGAAGCGCTGTGCATTGCAGCTCCCATAGACACTAGCGCCAGAGTTCCCTCTAGTGTATATTGGGAAACTCTATGCCTCCGAGCAGCCGTAACAAAGCGGTACGCATGAAGGTACGGTTATGTCACGTGACTGAGTGGTACGGAGGCGAGCGGGCTCACGCGGCGGCCGGTCGCAACACAAGGCAAAAGGCATGGCCTCCGAGATTGCGTGCTGGCAGAAGGCTCTTAATTGAAAAGAGAGCGACGTTCCAGGCATAGCTTTTCTAGGGGGCGTTGACTGAGATTTATGCGCACGTTAGCCCACCGCTACGGCATCTTTCGCGATCAATCGTGGTTTTGGGACGTAAAACACCAACAATTGTTGTTATTTTTACTGGATCACTCAGCTGTTCTTTGGTTCCATGCTGTGCGAAGAGCACCGTTGCGCTGCGCTTCAGCGACGCTGACAGGATTGACGTTCCGAACGGAAGATCGCCAACGCACTCGTTTGCGCAGCAGTTCCGAATGAGGATGTTGTCAACCTTCGCCGGGGTTGAGGACGCATTGCCAAGCCAAAGGCGCCAGCGTGAAAGCCTCGCGTGCACGCTTGACCGAAAAAAAAAAGGGGGGGGGGGGACACTCTTAGCTTGCCAGGGACGCTGCTATCCACAAGCACTTGCTCGCCTCTGTTCCAAGTGATTCGTTACTTGCAATGACGTAGGGGAGCCCGGAATAAATTGATTTGATTTATTTGCCGCAACGCACGTTGTGGGATATGTAAAGAAAAATATATTTAAGAATGGATTGAGCGAGTCCTTCATTCCAGCATCGGAAAGTACGAAAGCAACGCACAAGTAGTTTGTTTATATTGCCGTACACTTTGACCGATCATCATAATAAGCAAAGCATTGTCATACACTTGGACGAAATCACTAAATGGATGGAACGCATCGCTAGTTGTTTGTACACACAAAACGTCATACATAAACGTAGATCACATCTGCATGACACACCATAGCTACAATTTCATCACTTGGGTCTCTTCGTCCTGCATCGGCTATGATTTAATCAATCGGGGCGTGTTTCCATTTCGAGACCTATTGAACTGTGATAGATCCAGATATGTGGGGTTTAACGTCCCAAAACCACCATACGATTATGAGAGACGCCGTAGTGGAGGGCTCTGGAAATTTCGACCACCTGGGGTTCTTTAACGTGCAACCAAATCTGAGCACACGGACCTACGACATTTCCGCCTCCATCGGAAATGCAGCCGCCAAGCCGGGATATGAACTCGCGACCTGCGGGTCAGCAGCCGAGTACCTTAGCCACTAGACCACCGCAGCGGGGCACCTATTGAACTGTGGCCTCCATGACGGGGAATCGGACCAACGTTGTCGAGCTGCAGCAAAACCGCAGCTGCAAAGCTAAAGTACATCGGCGCAGTTAATTATTGACTTGCGGTAATGACTTCTTGATGGCAGCGAACCTGGTGCTTGAGTTTGCTTGCTTGGTTTGATTGCTCAGTAAAAACATATTTGATATGCTGACGCCTATTATGATTGCAGGTCTGGTTACCATAAGCATGCGCAGGGTCCTCCTCAGGCGGGGAGGGGTGTGTGGGCGAATGGCCGTCGCAGCGCCCTACTCCTTATTAAATAAATGATGGGGCAGACTTTGAGCCCCCCTTCCTGAGTTACCTGGCCACCCTCCTTGCCTTCCCGTGTACTTGCACGTCTGGCTACGTTACGCCCAGGTGGCTGCATTTGAATTTTAGCTTCTCTGCGGGTTGGAAACGCTTCTGGATATATACATATATATACAAAGTAAATTTACATTAAATGCCTCAGGCGACTTGCCCCGCAGCGATGGTCTAGTGGCTAAGGTACTCGGCTGCTGACCCGCATGTCGCGGGATCGAATCCCGGCTGCGGCGGCTGCATTTTTCGATGAAGGCGAAAATTCTGTAGGCTCGTGTCTCAGATTTGGTTGCAGGCTGCGGCGGCTGAATTTCCTATGGAGGCGGAAATGTTGTAGGCCCGTGTGCTCAAATTTGCGTGCATGTTAAAGAACCCCAGGTGGTCTAAATTTCCGTAGCCCTCCACTACGGCGTCTCTCATAATCGTATGGTGGTTTTGGGACGTTAAACCCCACATATCAATAAATACTCAGGTGACCTAAGCTGGGCTTCAACGTAAACAGGCACATTATATAGCACTAAAATGACTGAGGCTACATATTTCGGTGGGAGGATAGTACGTTATCGACTGACTCCCCCTCCACCTCCCGTCGACGTAAGCCGCACATGCCGAAAAGCACGGACATCCAAATCAGCTGCGCCTGTTCACAGAAGAAGCCTGAGCGTTATCAGCGGCACCCAAACTGTGCGTTCCGTCCAAACGATTTGAAACTGCGGCCACGTGTTCATATCAGCGTACACTAAAGATAGAAATCATGAGTAATATTAGGTGAGCCAGACCACTGCTATTGGGGCTGATAAGGTGGCCAGTGCGTCATCTAGCTTTAGTTTATTAATATGTGGGGTTTAACGTCTCAAAACCACCATATGATTATGAGAGACGCCGTAGTGGAGGGCTATGGAAATTTTGACCACCTGTCGTTCTTTAACGCGCGCTTAAATTTAATTACGGGCCACAAGTATTTTCACCACCAACGAAAATGCAGCCACCACAGCCTGGATTCGATCCCACGACCTGCGTGTCAACAGACGAGTGCCCTGTAGCTATATACTATAGCACCTCAGAGGTGCATTCACCTTTATTTATTCAGGTTCAAACTGTATGAGAAGCTTCGGCATCATTGCAACTTTATCGTCGCAAGGGGACAGCGCCGTGAATTATTCAACAGCGTTTAAAAGGTGTATGTGTACTTACACTGCAACGATGTCCATGGGTTACCTGCTGGCCATCCTAAGCCACGACCTATAAATATTGCAGGAATATACCGAACACGTCCCGTGGACGTCCCTACAGAGCGCGACATGTTCTGGTGGAACTTACCTCCGATATCTGCGGTCGTGCTAACATAGGTCGTGTCCTCCAGGAACATGCAATGTTCAGGAAACAAAGTAAACGATTCGTATTACGCCCACAGGTACAACGCGATACAATAGCAGTCACTCCCACCAGGATGAAGGGTTTTTTTTTTTTGACAGAGGTAAAGCTAATGTACTTTGACTTGGGCGGGTTGGTACGCGATTGGATAGGCTTCAGCGCAATTTAGACGAAGACCACGGGAGACGCAGAGCGCTCGTCTGTGTTCTGTGTGTCTCCTATGGTCTTCATCTAAATTGAGCTGAAGCCCATCTACAGCTAATGTAATTGAGCTCAATCGTAACACGTCACAATGCAGTGCACTATTGTGAGCAATATGATTTCGAACACGGGAGCGCGTGGCGAATGACCCCGAACCATACATCGGCTGATTCGCTGCGGCCGTTGTCGGAAGCAAAGTGGAAAGGGCGGCGTGCTTCTGGTATCTGTTGACCGTTCCGCCTGTAGCATCGTTGCTGCAATACGGCGGCTACCAGCGGTGATATGAACTTGCATAACGTGCACAGTCACACCGAATCACCCATGTAGCTACTTAGATATCGGCTGTGACGTAACAGCCATGATGTGATGCCTGTACTATATGTAAATGGTGTTGGATCCGCATTTTGTGCTCAGATTTGGGTGCTACACGTTCAAGAACCACAGGAGGTCGAAATTTCCGGAGGCATCCCACTACGGCGTCTCTCATAATCATATGGTGGTTCTGGGACGTTAAGCCGCACATATCAATCATAGGATGCACATTTTGGTGCACGTCTTTCACTTACTTCGTTTTTCGTGCACTTTTCTTCGTGTATCGTCGCTAGCGGCATATAGGGCGCAATCATCTGCCGTCTACCCGCAACGCTAGCAAAGCGATAGTGCAAACAGACGGCGAAAGAGCGCCCCTTTTTTGACGGCCGGTTTCGGCCGCGCCATTCACGTATCACGTTATCTTGGTTCTTATGCTATACTTGCCACGTGCTCGCGTGATATACTTTTGACAGATCCTCCCACGTACATTGGGTGCGAAGCATGCTGATTGAAAGTGACTGGTTGTATTTGTTTTTTATTCAGCGATACGTTTTGGTGGCACTAAATATAGGTGCGAATGCCCGCGCAGACACATGCACGTGTACCAGCCACATATGTTTTATATAAACAGTTGTTTACACTTGCGTAACGATGCCAACAGCATCATAGGCATTAGCAACACCAGAAGCGGTAACCTGTGTTGAAGAGCTGGTGCTCGCGAGGATGGCTGTAGCCTAGGCCTGGACACTGCTATAGAAATACTCTTCAGTGGATGCTGCTTATCTGCAATTGACGTTAACCTGACGTGATGGCCGTATCATAGGAGTCCATATGAAATCTATGAAATTGGATAGCCGGTACTGCAACCACAATTGGCGTTTCACGAATCATTAGGGTATATTAGAAAAGTAGGAGGAGGAAAGTTTAAGCGGAAGGACAGGGAGGTTAGCCAGTTCTTAGACCGGCTGGCTACCCTGTGCTGAGAAAAGAGGTGAGGGGAATAAAAATGATAAATATAAATGTTGCGAAGAGAGAGAGACATATTACATAAAAATATCGACAGAGGAAAGGCAACATCAAAGAGTATAAGACACTAAAGTCTGTCTCTGAGGCCAGTTGTCCGCAAAAAGCGTAGCAGAACCCTAGTTCTGAGACCTGACGTGGCTCTGTGGTAGAATATTTGATTGCCCCGCAGAATGCCAGGGTTTGATTTTTGCTGGGACCCTGACATTTATTCTTTACATTTGTTCGGTCAACGCTGCTGATGTCAGCTTTTTCTTAATGCTCACGTGTTGATATTACCCATGCGTGTTCTCGCTCTTTCTATAGGTAGATATGAATTGTCAATCACCTGTGGCAGATACCCGCATGACAGTGGCACATACCCATATATGTAGGTGTATGTGCCAATGTCTGGCGGGCATGTGCCAATGTCTGGCGGAAAGTGTTTGACGACGTACGCGACATTATTCATGTGATGACTAGCGAGTCATATTCGACAAATTACCTTAACCTCCCATACTAATTTTAGTTTACCCCGAGTTGTAGTTTGCCCCAAGATCTAGCCGGCTAGATAGGTAGATAGACATATAGACGATCAAGGTTCTGGCAGTACGCAAATAAATTAATAAAACCTTTGTAGGCGTCATGTCGGTGCAATGTCAATCACAATACCTGGGCTGGTTATCTAATCTTACAACGAAGCAAGAAACATTAATTATGTACTCCTATATCTGATACAGGCGCCATGTTGATTTATTATCATTCGTGGTTCAGGTGCTGGGTCCCCTTTAGAGCAATCTAATAAACATTTAGTGCTTACTGCTATGATATGACAAGACATATTCAAGCATGGCCCGGCCTTGGATGAGTACGCTAATGAAAGTTCTTCATGAAATTAACATCATCGCACCGTAAAGTGCCCTTCATTTACTGACGTCTGCGCTCTAACTATATGATGATATATGGGGTTTAACATCCCAAAATCATCATATGATCATGAGAGACGTCGTAGTGGAGGACTCCGAAAATTATGACCACCTGGGGTTCTTTAACGTGCGCCCAAATCTGAGCACATCAGCCTATAGCATTTTTGCCTCCATAAAAAAGAAAAAAGGCAGCTCCCACAGCGCGTGGGACCTGCTTTTTTTTTTTCTTTCGAACAAACAGCAGCCAGTGTCGTCTCCCTTCTCGTACTTCGTCCGGGCGGCTCACGTTGCCTACGCTAGGCCCCTCTAGCTGCTGCGCCCAGAGAGAGACAGAAGGGTGACGGAGAGGCGAAAAGGTTGGCCAAGGCATAGGAAACATGTGGTTGACTACACCGTGCTCGGAAAGAGAAATTGTTTGAGAAAGCATGCAGCAATATTACAGTCCCACAAAAGCAACCTACGATCAGGTTCCTGCTTTCATTCACGGGTCTGGCACGTGATATACGTGACTCGTTTGTTGGAAAGGACAAAGCAACCAACACGTGTATTACTTCTCTATCGCGATTAAGATCTGACGACGCCGAAATGATTTTACGTCGCTCTCTTCCGTGTACCTTTTCGGTTTGTCACGATGGGTATAACGTACTACACGGGAGGAAAAGAAAGAGAAAAAAAAAACGCATCAGGTATATTATATCTTACATTATTCATTCGATCTAGTTCTCACATGAACCTTCACCTTTACTGGGGTTTTTACCGGATGCCAATCTTACAATGGCACCCCAGATCACCATCGTGGCTTGGGAAACTTCGTGCTGTTAAGCTTTACTTTCCAAAACAACGATAATATAATATTACGAGAGACATCGTAGTGAAAAGCTCCGGAAAGCTCGATCATCCGGTGTTTTTTTTTTTTTAGGTGCACTGACATCGCACAATACACGGGCCTCTATAGCATATCGATCGCCTCTATCGAAATGCGACCGATATCGAACAAACCTTTTTCGGGTCGGCAAACGAGCACCACAAACCACAACACTACCGCTCCATCGCGGCGGACACACACAAACACACACACACACACACACACACACACACACACACACACACACACACACACACACACACACGCGCGTATTGCGTTTCGGCGCAACTCATCTGATATCACGGCGGCATCAGATTTTCGTTATTGGGAGGCGGAAAGGGGCACTCTCGACAAGTGTTTCTTCGGGGGGAAAGGGACGTGGGTATAAAATTAATGCGCTTGTCAGTGAAGTCTTTGAAGCAAGTACACGGGAGGAACACAACACGAGCGCTCACCTTCAACAAGTATTATTTCACAATGGAAGCATATATATATTGGTTAAACACCCGACACCAATTCGCTACGGTATCTGAGATGCGCACAGTGAACGCGCTTTCATTATTTTCTACTACTACTACTACTACTACTACTACTACTACTACTACTACTACTACTACTACTACTAATAATAATAATAATAATAATAATAATAATAATAATAATAATATTATTATTATTATTATTATTATTATTATTATTATTATTATTATTATTATTATTATTATTATAAAGTGTATTTAAATACCTGCAATTTTGTTTTGAAAGTTGGCCCCGCCGCGGTGGTCTAGTGGCTAAGGCACTCGGCTGCTGACCCGCAGGGCGCGGGTTCGAATCCCGGCTGCGGCGGCTGCATTTCCGATGGAGGCGGAAATGTTGTAGGCCCGTGTGCTCAGATTTGGGTGCACGTTAAAGAACCCCAGGTGGTCGAAATTTCCGGAGCCCTCCACTACGGCGTCTCTCATAATCATAGAGTGGTTTTGGGACGTTAAACCCCACATATAAATCAATTGTTTTGAAAGTTGCGCCGGGTAGTGAGAACAGTAATTATCATCATTATGAAACGATACACATTCGCTCCGTCCTCTTTCTCCGTTGGCCTCTTCCATGCCGGATTCCACGTGTGCCGATTTGTCCGTCATGGAGTACAAAAACTATGATGGCGGGTGAGTACGTTGCGTAACTAATATTCACGCAACATCACGCAACGAGAATCATACAACACCTTTCATGACTAAAGGTCGCTTAACATCTAGTGACGTCGCTCAAATCACGCAACATCATATATCAACACCTTTTTTTACAGATAGGAGGATTTCGTCTTTTCTCGGCTGTTGCACGGAAGCTGACGTCACACCCTCGGCATAGCATTTTTGGGGGGTTCACGCATGTTCACGCATGCCCAGAGAAGACTAAGGCCGCACTGCAGGGAGCTTTGAGTGAAAAGTTTGATGCGACGTGTTCCCGCCAAAAAGACGTTACAGCTAGTCAAGCCACTGAAATCACAACAGCGTGGAACGGTTAGTCACGTGACGTGCCTAGCCAAGTCTAGCCATGCTTACCCCTACTAGCATCTGTCAAAAGCTTGACATTGCCAGCGAAACTTAGCTAGATCAAACCAACGTCACTAGTTCTAGTAACGTTAGGTCAAACACTAGCTCCGCTGATGGTTGCAGTCTTGCGCAAGCTGCGCACTTAGATGCTTCTCGGGAGCTCAAGGGGACGGGGGAGGGAATAATCCACCCTCACGCACCTTCCGTGAAGTCAGGCACTGCGCCGTGTCGCCTGTAGGCAGACAGAAATTACGTGCCTTCTTCCTTTTCCTCATGAACCACTAACAACAACAACAACAACATTCCATTAATCCTCCTCGCATCCCTATAAAGGTTAATGGAATTTAAGTGGAGCAATGCGGTTAAAACGTTAAAACTAGTTTTGACGCCCACTTTAATCGCAGCCTCAGAAAACACGTGCAACATATTGAACAAACAATGAATGCACCCTATCCGGGTGTCGAGACGATACACAAACAACCCTGTGACATGGAGCAAGAAAGAAAAATCCTCTCTGCTCGCGTCACGAGCAGGGCCTGTCAAGACACGCCCGGGAACCACGCTCACGTGCTCACGTCTATGCTCCCATGACCGCTCGCTCTGCTCTGATTTTTACGACGCACCACAAAATATCCAGTTAAGAGACAGACGCCAACGCGGTAGTGGCGGCGTTCGGTGGCGGTAGCGCGCGGCCCGATCGTAGCGCTCACAAGCGGGAAATCCGGAAGTTTCTGGAATCTGGCAACATCGCTCGCGGCTTTCTCTTTGCGAGGGTGTTCTCCAACGTAGCTGGTAAGTTCTTGACCGGTGTCCCGGTTCACGAAGGTTTATTTGTGTTTTATCATTTCGTCACTGTTTCAACTTTATCGGCGCGACGTAAGGTGTTCTAGCGCGTCCTTCTAAGGCTCGGTATATCCTCTGCGTAACGCAGAAACGTGCGGTAAGCCGTTACTGGGCGCTCGCCCTAGTGACCTTTCATTCATCCCAGGTGACCAGCAGCCTAAATTCATTTTGAATGAAAGTGTTTCCTGGCGGATTAGGCTCCGTAATAGGCGCAGGGTGAATATAACCTGGTTGATCTCTGTGTTCTGCACGGTCTATTTGTCACGCGTACTCTTGTTTGTGCAGTCCGCGATGTTCAGTTGGTCGTTGGCTTTGGGAACATACCATGCGAGTCTCATTCATGCTGGGAACCGTTTCTGACACCGCTGTTTTTATTTCAGGTCACTGGAGAATGTTTCTATCGAAAGCCAGCCGCTACGCCTTCAGGATTTCCCACGTAAGTATGCGTCATAGACAAGAGGCTGCGCACGCCGTAGTGGAAGGTCTGGTATTACATGAGGGGTAGCACGTGTTGCTATTCAAGATCACGTGCTGAAGTCGCTGTAGTTGTTTCCCATACAATACTTCGCTGTGTTCCCCAGTGGCTCGCAAAATTAGCCAATGGTCGATGACGCCAGCATGGTTTTTCTTGTGAGCGCAATCTATCGCACCTTCTGAAGTGTCTGTAAGTGTTGGTTGCGACCAGTTGCGACATCGTTATACGACATCATGTAAGCTGTTTACGTCAAAATTTCGCAAAAGCGTCCGAAGTACTTAGCCTGTGAGGGGGGGGGGGGGGTAATGAATTTTGTATTGGGAACGCACGCAGATACCTCATCGCGTAACCTCGGCGGTAAAAGAACTTGGAACCACATGAACATTCCAAAAAGCAGCTAGATTGTCATGGGCTCGATTGGGCTTAGAATTTCACGCGTGATTGGCTCACTTGCTCAAGCTGAGAATAAAAGGCAATCGCGGTCCTCAAATTCGATCTGGATCGGCGTCGATCGCTCTGCATACTCTTTCGTATTGTCCAGAGTGTGCTTGAAATAATATAACCTGTCATCCAATGCGCCAAATGTGTGGTGTTAAAAAAGCTGTCTTGCAAGCTGTCAGTTAACTATATGTGAAGCCTTTTTTCAACCGTTTTGTTTCACTATTACATTTCCTTTAGGTGGTAAAAAGTAGATCAAATGAAATGATACAAAAAGAAGAAAACTTGAAATGCGTGATAGTGACGGTGCAGAACTGTCCTCAATAACTAGAGTTGCATGCTGAGAAGGAAAAATGTGGGAACCCTTGCTTCGGATTTATCTAGTTGCATTTTCCCTGACATCTAAACAGGATGCAAATTCCCTGTGCTGGGCACAAAGCTAACGTCTCCTTTGTTCTTGACGTAAATGATGGTCCTGGACCTTGCATTACTTGAAAATAATGCCAAGCCTTTGTGCATTCTAAACAATTTCACGTAATGGCTTTGAATCTGCCACATTGGTTTATGTTTCACAGGACATTAAAGGGACACTGAAGAGCAAAATGATTTTTTGTGTATTAGTATAGTACAATTTCACAATCCCGAGAAGATGCACGCTTAGTAAGCGAGAGAAAGCGCGGAAAGAAAATGCGGTTGGTGATGCCTCCTTCAGATTTCCGCACTAAAAAACGTTACATGAGAAATTCTACATAGCTTTCAATCAATTAAACTCAAGTACATTGTAATCTGTGGATGCCATTCACTTAGCAAACAATGTCTCAGAAAATTTTATTGAGCCAAAGCCACGAAAATACATTTTGTAATTTCTTACATCATGCATGGAGATTTTGGCATGAAATTTAAAAATGAAACTTCGACCTTGATTTTCTCGCCTAATAATGCATTTATGATAGTGAAACATATGGCATATAAGAGTCCTCAGATTTGAGTTTGTCAATCTAAACCAAGTCATTGTTCCTCTTCAGTGTCTTAAGGTGTTGCACTGTGGTGCAAAAGATGCTTGGAAAAGTTTTTACACCTATCGTGGCTTATGATCTCCTCTTTTGCTACTACTACTCACTAGGGTCAACGTAGCGAAACAGATGATTGATCAATATGAAGCAAACTTACCCATATGACCAGCACCTTCTAGGAGACAATAGAAGTTTACCAGAGTCCGGCTATAAAAATGATCATTGGCATTGCTTCGAGGCTTGCACGCATACTTCTTTTGGAGCACAGAGGCCCTGAACAGTCATTTAATGTGAATAATTACCAAAATATGTCTGCACATCTTTTTAGACTTTTCAATATAGCTGTAGCCACTGAGCAACGCATGTTTTGTTGGGCTGCCTTGTTATATTTATGAATCTGAACCAGATTGCACAATTTTCAGTCATTCATTTTCAAAACATGTTTATGGATGAAGAAGTAGTTTGACTTTGAGGATAAATAGTGAAGTGGCATGTTATTGAGCTTTTATAGTGTATCCCCACATGGTTCTTGATCTGAATGTTGCCATTTCATTTCAGAATGTCTACTTTGACAACCAGCTGAAAACGGGAAAGGACCGTGTCGTGTCATCGTCGGCATTTGCACTGTCGACTGTGGGCATTCTGCTGTCTGCCTTCGGCCTTCGACAGATGGGTCACAACCAGAAATGGATCGAGCGCGGCTGACGACACTGACATGACTCTAGTCTAAACAATTTTCCCTCCCCACCCTTAGGCGATGCAGCCCTTCCCCTGCACGTTGCTTCAACACTGGAGCTATGCATGAATTATTACGCCATCATCTCATTGACTGTCAAGGACTTCTTGTGCTCGCTGTTGTAGCATCTATTGCATCAAAGTTTCCAACGAGCTGTATTGTTGACCGGAATGATCTGTTCAAACGTTACAATGAGTAATGTTAGATTTATGTCAAATAAACCCTCGTCTCTCAAGTTAACTCTGTGCTCCATGTCTGAATGTTGCGACAGTACAAACGTTTCGGGCTGCTATTAAGAAACTGAATACTGATGTTCATAGAATACTTGCACTCAAGGCAATGAGGTTCCATGCCATTCTATGCTTTATTAATGCCATTACGATGGTGTGGTATATGTCACCTTTCATGTGGTTATGATTTCCTCGATTGAGTTATGTCCAGTGTTGGAGTACAATACATCTGCGAAATGTAAATATGCCTTTTCATGACAAGAGTGGCTTCACACCTTTGTTTAGCAAATATGAGAAAATACTGAAGTATTTGATTTGTTACTCGAGTCTTCTCTCAAACATTCAAACTGCTCTTTAGATGCTTTTATTTTAAAGGTCATATTAAGCAAGGTCATAGTCTTATCGGTTTGCTGTGAACAAACAATACAGCCAAATGGCTAGTCTATGGGCTCTGTTGTGAGCACAAGCTAATGAAAGGCATAAAAGAATGCCGAAAAAAAAAATTTTCAAGATAAATGTCTTTAGCCATGCAATACGAGCTGTTAAGGAAACATGCTTGGTTGCAAGAAAGTTGTCTTTTGTGCCCTTGAATGCAGCAAGGGTCATGATGTTGGACGTACTGAACTTCATAACTTCAAATTTATTTACAATAACATGCACAATGACTAAAGCACTGCTTTTTTTACCTGTCAGCTTTCATATAATATACTAGAATGATCCGGATTAAATTTTACAATTACGATTGGTTCCTTTACATTAGCTGCAGAAGGGAGCCCATCGCTGTTGAGAAACCCAGTCCTGATTGGCCCCAATTGCTATCAGCAATGCTCCACAGGACTGAGAATCTTTTTATGGTTGGTACAATAGATTAGGAGAGGGACTGTTATGTCACAGGTGATCGAAAAATATCTTAATACCTGTAATTTTTGGCATTTAGGCTTGGGCAAAATAATGGCTTTGCCTTGGAAACTATGCTAGTTGGTTGTTAGGTGTTCTGTAGCCGTGATGTTGAAACATCACCGCAATGGGCCAAGCAGTACTATATCATCGTGTGTGCATGCAAATACAATTACAACAACAATAAAATGAAGGGACAGCCGTGCACTTACAGCAAGGCAGTGTTTTACAATTAGTGTTGCAAACGTGACATGCATGCAGATGAATAGTTTCATTTGGCAAATGTTCAGGGACTGGTGACTTGGTTAGACATGCATAATACAATTATCTTAAAAACAGACCTATCAACCTTAAATTTCTAGAGATGCTATGGCCAATTGTTCCAAAATACTAAAGCTTTGTTAAACGCTACTTTAAAGATTAAGATGTTGCCATTTGTTTTTAGTAAAATATTAGATCGTCTGTTCAAGAAACAATGAACATGCATTGTGCTTTGAACACACCACTATATAACGATCTGCATGGCAGAAAAAGCAAGAGATTTGTGATAAAATATACATTGAATGACAGCTAAAACTTCAGAAGCTGTCATACACATTGGTTGTATGAAGTGGGAGCGATTAATTGGGCAAGCCCAAACTACGAAAGCAGGTATGGAAATTTCGGCCCCTAAAATACTCTTCTTCTAAAATAACATTTGACCTTGAGTGGATGGCGGAATGTCGCAAAGTGACTAATATTATGATGACAATCAACCTGTAAAACTAGGAAATTACATGTAATATTTTAACAGCTGGTAGACCAAAGGCTTTGTAGGGCCCCTTTTCATGTTTTTGATGCCACCTTTATAGCAGCATTCTTGTTTTAGCATTGTATTAGAGGTGGAGCACTCAATCCCCAACTTCTAGAAGTGAGATCACTTCTGCAAAAACCCTGCGAATGTGATGGCATTTGCAATAGTGATTATCGAGGGTGCCACCCTAGATATACATTAACATAGTGTTCACCTGGCTGCTATTCCAGCATGTACAGTTATTGGCGATGACCGAAATAGCAGCTGGTGCACGGGCATTACCTTTTAAATGATTACAACACCAAATGTTGCGGGCAATATAACCAGCGGGATCGACTGCCATGAACATGTGTACCTATATCGGCTGCAAAATAACGAGTAGGGCTTGAAAGGTATTCAATATTAATTTTGAAGTTGTCACGCATGATTGAGTACTATACGCACCTTGTGGCATAGACACCCTCCAAAGTGACTAGATGGTGACCACCCCCCCCCCCCCCCCCCCCCCTGCCTCCCTACTTCCCTCATGTCACCAGGCTGCAGCCGACACAGGTTATGATGACGTCATAGTCACGATTACTCTTTTTGCTGCATTTGCCCCAGGAGACTACTACCCGGCGGATGCTCACGAGCCTGTGCCCGCGTTTGCGTTATGTTTGGCGACACTGCTTTTCTGTTCCCTGTTCGAAAGGACTTCTTGATGTGGACCGTGCGGAAGTGCGCTAAGTTCTATGTGCTGACATAGTCGAGCATTACACACACCAGATGGTGGTAGCTGCGACCGGCAGCATGTCGTATTTACAGCTCTCTCAAATCGAAACTGAGCCTGCTTGGTAATGAGGAGCCTGTAATGAATTATCTGCGAGCACTGCAGAAAATGATGTGCCGTGCTACGACTGACATGCCCCCAGCAGCACATTGGAGGGGAAAAAAAATTCGAAGACTAAATTTTTGTTTTAGTACCCCTATAAAGGTCATAGCGGATACATGCAGTTGGCAAGTTCAGAAGTGTTCATGGCATTATAAATGCTTACGCGTTAAGGTGTCTCTGACAATTAAATTCATCACATTTAAATCGGTGCAGTACAAGAGATCTTCAAAAATCCTTCAATTTGGTGTTCCAGTTCATATTGCTAACGATAGATAGTACACCTGCAGTCTAATGCAGTGCCATGTAATAATATCCTCGGGCTGTTTCCCACAGAGCCCAGCATGCAAGTTCGTCTGGCATTAAGTCTGAGCAAAGCTTCAACATCCAATGGAAGGGCATTTACAACCTACCACTACCAACTTTGCCAAATTTGGATTTCTGGCCTCTGTTGCTACGGCACCATAGACTGTCATATTGCTGTCCGACATGTATGCATTGGGGAATGCAAACGACTGCAATGCCCAAAATGTTGAACGTGATAATGTGTTTTGTGATGCGATTCTGATGACACAAATATGATGGTAGCGTCAGAACGAGTGACAGTCATCAACAGATAGAGAGTTCTTTTGACGCATTTCTGTTGTGTACTTGCGTAAAGTAAAAAAAAGGCAATGCTCGGTGTCATCAGGTAATTAAAATGCAGCGAATACACTCCTTATGGGTACAATTAGCAACATGCCAAGACAGATTGAACAGGTCATAGCTCTCTTTTTTGGGAGCATAAATAAAATATTCAAAGGATTAACAATGCACTGAAGGGTAATTTATTCATACTTACATGCACTGTACATATCAATTGTCATGAGTTTTTTTTTTTTTAAGCTGAATGAATTAAGCATTAAAACATGATAACACTAGTAGCAAAATAAATGAAAACGCAACATGATTCACACATGCAATACCCTTTCTTTACACTTAAGATCTGTATTGAAAAAAAGTATCACAGAAAAAAAAAGAGAGAAAGAGAGAGCAGTAAACAGTTCAAAAATGCTTATTTTGTGAGAGCTTGAACAGAAAAGATGAATAAAACAGATCTGCCATATCAACACTTTTTTTTTTCCACCACTAAACACAACTATACCAAACACAACTTAAACAACGAAAAGCAACAAGAAGAAAATATGACAAGTCATAAAGCACACAAACAATGCCATTTCCAAAAAAGACTTCGTATGAGACAGTAAAACAATTTTCTTATTGGCCCCTTCAGATGGAGAGGTGCTTTTAACATACATTTAACCACTATCTTATATCTATTTACATCTCCCGACTTGATTGTTACTTCAAGTTTGATGCCATGGGAAAACATAACACGTATTAAACAGAATTGGCACTTGCAAGACGCGACCTGTGCTTTGTCTTTTTTTAAATTGCCGATTTCGGTTGTGCACACCTGAACCTACTGAACAATTTTTTCACTTTGCCAAAAATACCAAAGCCTGCTTGCAAGATTTCTTTTCTGTTATACTCCAAAGTTTTTCGCGACAGGACATGACAAGGATTTTTGCCACAGGACTCCTGCCTGCATAAACGTGCGTCATTATGCATAAAACTTTAATCTAACTTCCACTTAGCTCAAATTCTCGAAATGTAAAACCACACTGTTGTCCAGATAAAAGGTTATGTCAGTGTGTGCATGTGTGAAGTTCGACTTGCACCCGAGGACCAGTACAGCCCAGCTGATACCAAGTCTAACTTGTTATCAACTGATTTGGGTCACAGCAAACACTCTAGAACACCTCAGTGGACGGCTTCAGATTAATTTCGTATGTGTGGAATTTTCTAATGATCTCCAACATCTCAGTGAATGCGTTTATGCATTCGGCCCTTGCTAAAATGCAGCTAGGAATCGAATCCACGACCTCGTGCAAAGCAGAATAACACAACCACCGAGATGCCAAGAATCGACTTGTTGAATGGCCCACTTGCTTTTTATAGATTAGCTTTCATGTTAACCACAACTACTTTTTAATTCTGACAGATGTTCACACCTAGTGCCGAATTAAAATATTCACAAATAGCGATTCTCGCCATCTTTTGTGGACTCGTAAAGCACTTGCCCGAAGTTTTCGTGCAACAAGCTCTGCATAAGTTAATGAGCATTAATGGATAATTTTTCTTGCAAGCAGGCTCAAGCTTCCACGAACAGCCTGGCTTCGTTATGAAACCACAAGGAGCAAGAGAGGACTTGCAAGCGCTGCACAACTCGTGACATGACCACATGCACAGTGGGCCACGCCAACCGCACGATTTTGTCTATGCTGGCCTCATGCTATGACACTTCACCTTAATTAATGCAACTCCCAAATCTATAAATTCCTCAATTCAAACTACCATGGTAAGGAAAAAAAAAGCATTTTATTTCCTTCTTGCTATCGACCGCTTCTCACGAGTAATCCTAGCAGCCCCTAGCAACCACCACATGGAAAAAAAAATTATGCACTGTCACTATATACATGGCGAAATGTTTAAAATGTCTTAAAAACACCACCTTGTCTGAAAAATATGAGTTGGTGCATCTCTCCATGGTGGGTAGCTACAGGTAAATGTGTAATAGTGTGCACAAGTGCCTCAGTGATGGGTACAACAGCATGATACACACAAACACACACACACAACTCTCGGCTTTCAAGCTCAGACTGTGGCATGTAGCAGAACCCCACACAACTTTCGGCTTTCAAGCTCAGACTGTGGCATGTAGCAGAACGCTGTAGATGACAAAAGATGTAAAGATAACAGCAATAAAAAAGCTAGGAGAAATACAGGTAGAGGCTGTTGCACTGAAAGGAGCCCTGAAACACTTTTTCAGACAATCGGAAAAGTGCTGGCCATTGGTAGTCGACACTTTTGAGAACACACGATCCAAACATTATATAGTGCAGAACGTGGGCTGAAATTAATTTTAAATGTCGGCTCATTCCCTCTTCTTTCTGCAAATGATGCGATATACCCAAGTGATCTCTCGTTGGCTGATTTGAACAACGGACCTACATAGTTAGTGTGCCCGTCGCAGGGTGCCGCAATATGCCTGCAATCACAATGAAAGTAAGCAGCGCATTTGAAAAAAAAAAAAAAGAGAAACCGCTTAAGGTTATGATGTGCATGTGAAGCAACTTATTTCCTTCATGCCAGCCCTCCCTGCTTAGCTTCCAGCACTTTCATTCGAACGAGAGAATGAGCAAATGTATCGTACAACAAATCTCTAACTTTGCTTGTACTTGATGGATGGTAAAAATTCTTGCGATGTTGATTAGTAATAAGCTCCTATATTAAACTCTTATAGCAATTAACTCCTATATTGAATTCATTCAAAAAGTGCTGCAGGGCTTCTTTAAAAGTTGCGTATGTCACACCTGAACGTGCAATAAGATTAAAGGCTTTAGAACTCTGGATCTTTAAGCCTAACACAACAGTCCTGCATGACCACATCATTGAAAGCCAAGCGGAGCATTGAATGTCAAGTTCAATAGAGTACCCATTATTTCCTGCATACCAGGTTTTTCTGCACGTAAATCGCTGCTCTAGAAATACGTTCTGCACCCTTTCCACTAGTTCTGCACTATTCATGCATCGCTCCTACACAAATCTCATCCAAACCATGGGATGCAGTGGGCTGTATGCACAAGCATTTTGGTAGAGCAATCCAACACATCAGGCAGGCAGCCATTGTTTATGGTGGTTTTTCACATAAAAAATGTAACTACCACCACACCGAATACTGACTTCCCTTTAACTGCGACACACACTGTACCTAAAATAGTCAGTTCGGGCAGACAATCAGAAAGTTTCGAAGTTTCCAGTGTCTAACTTATGCAGAGTATAGAAGCACGCAGCTTAGAACAAGAAAAGAAATGTGAATCAAGCGCTGCACGTTCTCCAACGCTCTTTAATTTTCTTGTGTGCTTCTATACTGTGAGTATGAACCAACTAACCTGGCACCCAGCATGTCCTACTAGCATCGTTCCTATAAACAACATTTCAAAATTTTCTCTCTAGCTGACCACACCTAGTTTTTTCTTTCAATAGAAAATTAGTCTAGCTGACGTGCTACTACAAAGCTTGGACTACACTTTACAATCATAGCAGCAGCTGTGTGCATGAAAGGTGCATTGAAAAAAAAAAAAAAACGAAATCACTGCCACAGCCAGAATCGACACTATGTATAGCACACAAATGCATTTTTTTTTGTTGCAGCTGTACTCGAGGCAGCACACAGAAAAAAATCATCAGGGCCTGCATTCACACATTGGGCAAGCAGCAAAAAGTTTACGGTACAGAGGTCCAACCAATTACAATCAAGACACGAGAAAGGCAAATGGAGTGGCTTTTACAAAGTCCTTACAATGAAATGCTTAGTTAATTTTGACGCAGTTTCTGCACTACTAGGATGGGGCTATCACACAGGGCTGACCCACACACAATAGCAAATGCTGGAGAAAATGCATGGGGAATGGTATAAAACGGGGTTTAGCCTCACTTCTCTTATCAACAGTATGGTAATTCCTCAGCGAAAGGTGTTCATTCATACCAACAACATGATATTGGCAAACGATGGAAAATATGTGCAACAATATGAGCAGGCATAGTAAATGTGCTCAGCTTTTGTGGTCATCACGGTCGGTCACATCTACCTAAGTGTGTGTGGAAGAATCCTTCTCGTCAATGTGACAGGTCAAATGATTTTTTTCTCCATATCCTCGACTACTGCACACTGCAAAGGCCAGTAGTGCATAAACACGCTCACCCCATTCCTTAGAAAACTCTTGTGATGACAATCTGTAACAGAACAGATGTCATGGAGTACTGGTTCGCATAGCAAGATAGCAAATAAGAACGAGGGGGTTTCGGAGCTACGCTTCCCACATGGCTCAGGTACAAGGCTGGGGCAATTTTCAAGTGTGAGCAAGCAAGTTTTGCGTTCATTTAAGGTAATACAGATATTGCACAATGCTTTTTTAAACCAGCCATGTGTCATTTTCGTGCTAGCTCGAGGCTAAGCGTAACAAGTGTTTTTGGAGGAAACCGTGCCAGTAGACTGTTCATGCAACATATTCTCAGGCTTGCAAAGGTCCTTAAGCCATGCAAAAGCAACAGAAGCCATGTTGCAGGAAAACACCACCCTTTTTGTTTTTATAAGCATTGCATCATTTTATAGAAAACAAAATACAATATTGGCCAATTTAGCCCATTCCCTCTAAAAAGTGACTTTACAGTAAAAGCCACCTCGTGTAGTGAGTGAGTCAGCAGATAAACCTGGCAGGCTTCACAATGCAATATACACCTTTTCAAAGCAGTTAAGTTCATCACTGTGAAACAATTTGCCATATCCGGATAAAACTTGTTGGCACCCACAAGGGTTAAAAAGTATTACTTAAACGTACTAGCATTAAAGAAGTAGCCTAAATTGACATAGCTAAGCAGAAACGATAACTCATGCACTTTCAATAAAATATAACATGAACGAGCTAAAACAAGCAACTTGATAAAATATTTATAAGGGCTTATAATGCATGTATCATTTTAAATTACCATTATTTTAAAAAGCAATACAAATTTCAATGCTATAGCATCCAACAAGTAAATGTTTTCCCCACTCCACCTAAAAGCCAGCTTTCTGAACACTGGGATATGAGTAATGCCACACTCAACACTGCAGTAACACCAGGCATGAAGTATTCGTCATAATATTAAAAGTGGATGGGTTTCCTTTGGAACATGCTTACAGGGCCGAAAATGGAACCTGCAATGTTAAGCTGGGCAGCAAGATGCCAGCGCTACTAATGAATCACTGCTGCAAGAAACACTGCAAGAGAAATCATATGCACAGGTGCAACACACTGCACTTGCGCGATAAATCATTAACTTATAAAATTATTTATACATTTACTACGTTGGAACAAATTCAAGAGTTTAAAAGACAGGTGAAAAAAAGAGAACAGAAGCATTTACTGGTTTTCTTCATCAAGATGGTAGCGTGCCGCATTGCTTATCACTTTCATGCACTTCATTCATGCTATTCTAACAACAATCAACTATATTTGTAGCCTAACCGCTTATACAAAAAAGAAAAAAATTCAGAGATGCTTTCAGGAAAATTTCTATGCATTAGACATGGAGTGCAAATAGCAAGCTTTAGTCGTAATGTAGCTGCAGATTCCAGTTACCGGCGTGCGACATCATGCCACATGGCATGCATATTTGATTTAATCACCCTTGTGCATTAGCCTCACAGTGCACAAAGCTCCTATGGCAGTAACACTGGCTGCATCTGTCAAGTACCCTGTTTTATATGCTTATGGTATGCAGGAGTATGGTTCACCGCTAATAGAATGATAATCCCCTGCCACATAAAGACCGACTTTTACTTTCTGGTGAATATAGACTAAATATTTCACTAAACAACCTGTCAAGAGGGACCAAAAAGTTGGCATCATATTTCACCAGGTGAGAGGAATACTTTTAAAGGTGAACTTTCACTTGTTTTTCTTTCTTTTCTTGCTATGCTTATGACAGTTGCACAGTCAAATCAAAGAAAACAAACATTATGTATTTTCTCAACCGCTGCTACTTTAGCGATTTGTGTGTGTTTGCCGCACAGTAAAAGACTAAGCGTTCAAGTTAGCTCAATATAATAAAACACCCTTGTGATGGCCATTTTTGCAAGTCACCGGGTGCACCTTTTGAGAATCGGCATAAAGTAACTTCTCAAAATAAAGGAGAGAAAAAAATATATGGCATCTATGAGTGACAACTCTGCACCAGAACTTCCCAACAAACTATTTGAAGTTAGAAGAACATTACTGTTCCTGCCTTCACTGTCCTAAAACCAGTACTTAGTGACAGTTCAAACAGCTGAAGATAGAGTAAAGAAAAACATTTGAATATGGGTTATAACATGTCTGTTTTGAGCAAAAAATCTGAGACAGAGAGTAAACAATCACGCAAAGCAACAGAAAGAAGCACAATAACAGAGCAAAATGTGCGACATAGCTGCTAGAATGGAGCTAGAAAAAGAAGGTGGGAACAATGCACGATACACCTGCAACAGGAGCTGTGAAGTACATATTTCAAATTTAAAACATAATAATGGTGCTATGCACAAAAGTATAACAAAACGATTAAAACAAGCAATGGTAATACAGTACACAAAAACAAGACATGCATGTGCCGTTACGTAGTGAACACAAGTACGTGCTACATTCATGCATCGTCGTCTAACGAACGGACTTCCCGCATAGATGTCCTTATGAGAAGGCACACTGAACATACAATGACAGCTTCACATATCGTTTATCAATAAAGGGGAGAGAAAAAGAGGGTGGGGGAACAAACCATTACATAGGGACATCTTGGTTTCACAACAAATCCCCACGAAAGGCAGCTTTTACACAAGGCTCGAAATTCGGAGCACTGAAAACACACAGTCAAATAATGTGAACACAATAGACCTCCCAGAACATGCCACACTCACTTTAAGGTGGCTCACCAAGCAGAAATCGTCCTGCTTTAACCAAGACGTAAATTTCTAGCTTAGCATAACCGAGCCAATTCTCTCACATACCATCTTGAAGCACACACGGCCAAACACACAACCTACAACGGTTTTGATGCAAGTTCAGCTCTTCAGGAAGGGCCAATTTTGTGAAGGCAGTACTGTATCGTGCTTTTGCCAACTATGCTTACTGCTTGCACCAAATGCTGTCACCTTAAGTATAATTTTCATGAAGCAGCAAACAAAACAAAACTATCGGCAGGCTTATGCTTGAGGGGATGCTCACACCACCTGAGAAGTTGTTTCCATCGCATGGCACTTCTATGGTCAATAGCAGGGTTTTCTCATGAGTCACAGACCTGAGACAAGCTTGGCGTAGTTTCATCGTAGGAAGAGAAAAGGTGCTAGTGTTCCCACAGGTGCTATTTGATGGTGAGGACACACATGCTCATGAAGAGTAGGCCTTTTGCTCTCAGACTTTAAAAGAAGTTGCACGCGGCCGATTCAGTGACACTTTGTTGGGAGCTTCCCCGGGACTACCCTGTGGACTCCCTCCCGCTCCCCGGAATACGCCCCCATTCAAACAATGCGACCTGTGAATGGCGCAGGCTGCGGTTCTGACAGGCAACAAACTTTACTCAATCGGTATCCTAGTGTGGCTAGTTGAACATTGTCGATTCCCCAGTATGGCATGTAATTCCATTGTATAATTTGACTGGAAGGTGTAGTAAACAAGTCCCAGTTTCGCCAAAAAGGGAGAAACAATGAATGCGATAGCAACATATTCGTATGTTTTACGAAGCAAGGCTAGCATTTTTAGGAGCAATATCAATTGTAATTAACATGTGCTTGCTAAGTAACCAAGTTTCCTGCGGCGCGGCTACAGGTGATCACAACAAGGCTCATGTGTAGTGACGGCGTTGATATACGAAGTGAAGCTGGAAGCCAACTCATTTAGATGCAATCTCACGTAACTCTACAAAATTCATAATGGAACAATTAGAAGCGCAAACCAACGTGACACAAGAGAACAAACTGTGCTTCTTTGTCTCTTCTCTTGAGTCCCGTTGGTTTGCGCTTCCAATTATTCCATTATAAATTTGTACCAACTAGCCCGCCTGTCAACCCTACTGCAACTCTACAAAACCCTGGTGCAAGAGAACACGGCCGGTCCAGGTAGACTTTTGGCACCGTTTTTTCGCGTTGAGCAGCCTGTAGAAGCTCCCACCTGCTGTGGGGGCACAAGGTGCACGCTGATCACTGCCACGATACTGCGGCAACCATAAGCCCCCACCCCCCCGTAGCTGCAGAGAGGCCATATATATATATATATATATATATATATATATATATATATATATATATATATATATATATATATATATATATATATATATATATATATATATATATATATATATATATATATGGTAGATGAAATAGATGATCAGAGTTTCTTCCGGCTACCGTAATAAAAGTTATAAACTTCGAGAATAGTGCAGTATAGGAAACAAAACAATAAAATATTTATTTAATCCTAACAGTTTCGGCTGGTGGACCAGCCTTCTTCGGAGGATGTAAGTGAAATGATACAAGTTCCCGTAGCAGAGGGTCACCCTCACAGTTTAAAGACCTTTTCTTTTTTTTTTTTTTGGAGGGTCTTTAAACTGTGAGGGTGACCCTCTGCTACGGGAACTTGTATCATTTCACTTACATCCTCCGAAGAAGGCTGGTCCACCAGCCGAAACTGTTAGGATTAAATAAATTTTTATTGTTTTGTTTCCTATACTGCACTATTCTCAAAATAAATAAATAAATATATATATATATATATATATATATTATATATATATATAATATATATATATTATATATATATATAATACTATGAAATGAAATGAAATATATATATATATATATATATATATATATATATATATATATATATATATATATATATATATTACGTCAAATAACTCACGGCCCTCAGTCCCCAGCAGCTGCGAAGCAACTGACCATGGCGGCGGTCAGATCTGCAACGCAGCAGAGGGTGCTAAGAATCTCTGGACTACATGCCGCCATTGGAACCTGAACTTGGCAACGTTTAACGCTAGAACCTTATCTAGTGAGGGAAGTCTAGCTGTACTTTTCGAGGAGCTAGAGGGTGTTAAATGGGATATAATAGGGCTAAGTGAGGTTAGGAGGACAGATGAGGCCTATACTGTGCTACAGAATGGGCACGTCCTTTGCTATCGGGGCTTGGCAGACAGAAGAGAACTGGGAGTGGGGTTCCTAATTCACAGAAACATAGCTGGCAACATAGAGGAATACTATAGCATTAATGAAAGGGTGGTAGGTATCGTAATTAAACTGAATAAAAAATACAAGATGAAGGTAGTACAGGCTTACGCGCCTACATCCCGCCATGATGACGCTTCAGTTGAAAGCTTCTATGAAGACGTGGAATCGGCAATGAGTAAGGTAAAAACACAGTATACTATTGTCACGTTTCTTAAGACAAACTTGGTTTATTGGGTTCGTTGAGTCGACTAGCCAAGCAGCAGCTCAGACCAATCGTCTTTGTCTTCTTCCACTCCCGGATCTCACCCAAGCATATCAGGTGGCATTAGTCCCCCCTTTGAAAGCATCGACTCGATGCTCGTAACGAAAGAAAAAATGAAGGCATGCACATGCAGATACAGAGAACGAAAAGAGGGAGAGTGCCAGTACTCGCAGCGCAAATGAGGAAATTTCGCCAATGCTTGCGCCAAGCGCAAAAATAAAAGGCATAAAAACATAGGAGAACACGAACAGCAGCAGCAGCAGCACAATGTCACGGCATGTCGCAACACGTGAACCACATGGGCTACTGTGTGAAGTAGGGCTTCAGCCTAACGACATGCACGGTTTCGGGCCGAAGCTGTCGACGAGAAGACGCTGCGCCGTCCGGAAATACCTCGTAGGTTAGATCGGTGACACGTCTAAGAACCTTGTACGGTCCAAAATAACGGCTTAGGAGTTTTTCGGATAAGCCTGGTCGCCGGACAGGGGTCCACACCCACACTCGGTCCCCAGGGTGGTAGGTGACATTTCGATGGCGGAGGTTGTAACGTTGTGCGTCTTCATCTTGTTAGTGACTGGTGTTTGTGCGAGCTAGCTGACGAGCTTCTTCGACGTATTGAGTGTATTGCTCAGTGTCTGGAGCGATTTCATTGCTTTGGTCACACGGAAGCATAGCATCGAGCATGGTTCGCACGTTGCGTCCGTAAACGAGTCGGAAAGGCGGAAATCGCGTTGTTTCTTGCGTTGCCGTATTGTATGCAAACGTGATGTATGGAAGAATTTCGTCCCATGTTTTGTGTTGTACATCAACGTACATTGACAGCATGTCCGCTATGGTCTTGTTAAGCCTCTCTGTCAGTCCATTCGATTGCGGGTGATAAGCCGTGGTTTTTCGATGAGTTGTGCAGCTCAATTTAAAAATGTCCTCCATCATTCGTGCTGTAAATGACGTCCCTCTATCCGTAATCACGCATGACGGGGCACCATGCCGTAGGACGATTTGGTGCACGAAGAACTGCGCGACTTCAGAGGATGTGCCACGGGGTAACGCTTTTGTTTCAGCATACCGAGTAAGATAATCTGTCGCAACTATAATCCATTTGTTCCCAGAGGACGACAAAGGGAAGGGTCCAAGAAGGTCCATTCCCACGAGGTCAAACGGTGTCTGTGGTGGTGCGATCGGCTGGAGCAGGCCCGCAGGTCTCACAGGCGGAGTCTTGTGACGCTGGCACTCACGGCAGCCTTTGATTGATATGTGGGGTTTAACGTCCCAAAACCACTATATGATTATGAGAGACGCCGTAGTGGAGGGCTCCGGAAATTTAGACCACCTGGGGTTCTTTAACGTGCACCCAAATCTGAGCACACGGGCCTACAACATTTCCGCCTCCATCGGAAATGCAGCCGCCGCAGCCGGGATTCGAACCCGCGCCCTGCGGGTCAGCAGCCGAGTACCTTAGCCACTAGACCACCGCGGCGGGGCGTCACGGCAGCCTTTCACGTATCGATGTACACTAGTTGATAGTTGCGGCCAGTAATACTGTTGGCGTACTCTGGCGAGAGTTCGCGAATAGCCCAAATGTCCCGACGTGGGTTCGTCGTGGCACGCAAGGAGGATCTCGTCCCGCATTTCGGTAGGAACAACGAGTAGGAAGGCTTTGTCGCTACCACGGGCGTTTTTCTTGTAAAGAATGCCTCTTCTTAGACAAAAAGAGGACAGTTCGCGAGCAATCTGTCGGGGGACCTGAGAGTTCTGGCCTTCCAGGAAATCAATAGCTGGGCGTAATTCGTCGTCTGCCTGCTGTTTTGACATAAATTCGGAATCGCTGACTGCTCTGAGAAAGGCATCTTCATCCTCGGAGCCCCTGACAGCGTGCCCCACAGGCGCTCGAGAAAGCGCGTCGGCATTTTCATGTTTGCGCCCTGACTTGTACACAATCGTAATATCGAACTCCTGCAAACGCAAACTCCACCGTGCGAGACGGCCGGATGGATCTCTGAGATTTGCCAGCCAGCAGAGCGAATGGTGGTCAGTCACCACTTTGAAGGGACGACCGTAGAGGTAAGGCCGAAACTTGGTCGTCGCCCACGCGACTGCGAGGCATTCTTTTTCTGATGTAGAATAGTTGATCTCGGCTCGAGAAAGAGTACGACTGGCGTAAGCTATTACATGTTCAACGCCACCGTGTCGTTGTACAAGAACAGCGCCAAGTCCGACGTTGCTGGCATCTGTATGAATTTCTGTAGCAGCGTCCTCATCAAAATGGGCAAGAACAGGGGCTGTTTGCATTCTCTGCCGCAGCTCTGTGAACGCTGCATCTTATTCTGCGCTCCAAGTAAAAGGCACGTCATCTCGAGTGAGTTGCGTAAGAGGTTCAGCTATCTTCGAGAAGTTGGCGATAAAACGCGCACAAGCCAAGGAAACGGCGTACTGCACTTTTATCTGATGGAACAGGGAAGGCGGTGACAGCAGCAGTTTTGTCTGGATCAGGTCGCACTCCATCCGCACTAATGACATGCCCCAGAAATTTCAGCTCTTCGTAGCCGAAATGGCATTTTTGGGGTTTCAGCGCGAGTTTAGCTGTGCGAATGGCGTCCAGAACCTTTCTCAGACGCTTCAAATGTTCTTCGAAGCTCTCGGAAAAGATGACCACATCATCGAGGTAGACAAGGCAGCTTTGCCACTTCAAGCCAGCGAGAACTGTGTCCATCATCCTCTGAAAAGTGGCTGGGGCAGAACAGAGGCCGAAGGGAAGAACACGGAATTCGTAAAGTCCGTCTGGAGTCACAAACGCAGTTTTTTCTCGGTCTCGTTCATCAACTTCAATTTGCTAATAGCCGCTCTTTAGATCGATGGACGAAAAATACTTCGCGCGTCGTAATCTGTCGAGAGAGTCGTCGACCCGTGGAAGCGGGTAAACGTCTTTTTTTGTGACGCTATTAAGCTTCCTGTAGTCAATACAAAATCGCAGCGTTCCGTCTTTTTTCTTCACTAGAATGACTGGCGAGGACCAAGGGCTGCTGGATGGTTGAATAATCCCGTCATCGAGCATATCTTTTACTTGTGTCTGAATAGCCGCACATTCTTTGGAAGAAACGCGATAAGGCTGCTGTCGGATGGGGCGGACGTCATCGTCGGTAATAATTCGATGCTTGGTGAGGTGTGTTTGATGGACTTTGGAAGAAGAGGCGAAGCAAGACCGAAACTCCCTTAAAAGGTCATGAAGTGCAGCCTTTCTCTTGTCTGACAGCGTAGAATTAATGTCGATGTGGTCAAGGAATTCTTCATCCTCATGCGTTTCCTCGGACGCGAAGCACTCCGTGACGTCGGCAACCGGGTCTCCATAGGCTACGGTGGTTTCCCGGAAAAGATGCTGGTGCTCGTAGTTGAAGTTCGTAACTAGTATTTGCGACTGTCCTTTACGGACACGCACAACACTTCAGGCGGCAAATACACCTTGGAGTAGCAGAAGTGATAGGTTGCTTTCAGCCACTACGTCACCGTCCCGGAGGTCTTCACAAATGACTTCGATGGGAACAAGTCGCTCAAGGCGGCAGCGTCACACTGTTGTCAGCAACACGCAGCGCAGGTCTACAGCAGTTATCAGCGTCTCGATCTGTTACGCCTTGAGTCGAGAAGGTCACGATGCGTTCACGGATATTTATGATGGCACCGTGTTCCCGAAGAAAGTCCATGCCGATAATCAGCTGACGTGAACAGTCGCGCAGAACGAGGCAGCTGAGCACAAACGTTGACGCACGAATTTTCACTCTTGCCGTACAACGACCCAGTGGTGTTACAACGTGTCCTCCAGCAGTTCGAATTCGCATTTTATTCCACGGCGTAATCACTTTCCTGAGATCTTTTGCTAGCCTCCCGCTGATAATCGAATAGTCTGCACCAGTGTCTATCAATGCATTGACCTGAAAACCGTCAATCAGCACAGGTATGTCAAGTGACACGCCGTCACTGGGTTCAGATGTGGATTTCGGCGTTTCTTCGGTACTGCGATTATTCTCTGGTTGAATGTCTTCCGTGTTGCGTGCAAGCGTCGATGGGAGGTCTTCCGCACTTTGAGTCCCAGCGACCTTGCCCCCGAAGGCCGCTGCCTTCAGTTTTCCCGACGGGGGCTTGGAGAGCGTTCCCGTGCCGTCACATCGAAACGTGACCCAGTGGCTGCGGGTCTCCTCGTAGATGGTGACCGTGAATGCCGTCGTGTAAAGGGTGCACGCTGTTGCGCGAGATACTCTTCGATGTCCCTCGGCCTTTGCCCAATTTGGGGACGAGGTGAATTGACGGAAAATCCACGCAGGCCAAGTTGCCGGTATGGGCATTCGCGGTAAATATGACCAGCCTCACTGCAATGATAGCAGAGGGGTCGTCTGTCCGGCGTACGCCAGAGATCAGACTTGCGCGTCGGTGCACGGCGACCATCGATGTCCAAACCAGCGACTGACAGCATTATTGTCTGGATCGGGATGTATGGAACTGTCTGAAGCGGAACGTGCGGCACTCTCTGGATCGGGACGTGCGGCACTGTCTGGATCGGGACGTGCGGCACTGGCTGGGTCGGGACTCCTTGACCAGAACGAGGCGTGGCAGATCGCAAGGCGTACGTACGACGGCGACTGTCAGTAGACACAGGAGCCGTTTCCGGATCAACCGACATCAGCGGAAAACGATGGGCGTGCAACACCTGTTGGACCTCGTCACGGATGACACTGGTGATAGAACCAACATCGATTGGTCTTGTCCCGTACATCTTTTCCATTTCTTCCCGGACGACAGATCGGATGATCTCGCGAATCCATTCGGGGCTCTTGCTCCCAGGGGTGGCGAAAATTTCGGGGGTTGAGGCAGCATTCACTTGACGGTCAAACAGGGCAGACCGTTGGTGCAGTACTTGCTCCATTGTTGCCGCTTCAGTAAGGAACTCAGCAACACTCTTAGGGGGACTACGCACCAAACCAGCAAAAAGTTGTTCCTTCACACCACGCATGAGGTGGCGCAACTTTTTTTCTTCTGCCATAGCAGGATCCGCTCGCTTGAAAAGCCGTGTCATGTCCTCAACGTACATCGAGACGGTCTCGTTTGGCATCTGGATGCGTGATTGTAGTGCACGCTCCGCTCATTCGCGGCGGTCGGGACTCCTGTAGGTCTCCAGAAGGCGACGCTGGAACTCGCGCCAAGATGTCAGAACATCACCCCTGTTCAAAAACCACGTCTTGGCACCGTCCTTCAGGCAAGTGTACACGTTCCGGAGCTTCGCGGCATCATCCCAGTAATTTATCGCTGCGACACGTTCGAACTCACTCAGCCAGTCGTCAACATCTTCCTGCTGCTCTTCATGAAAGGGGCTAGGCATGAGCGGGTTCTGGACGGTGCAGTAGATCGGCATGGAAGGTGTCGGAGCTTGCACGGGATCTTGTGTCGAAGTCATAATCGCTGCGTCAGTGGTTGGTGTCTCAGGTGGTAGGCCTCGTTGGCGGCGGCTTACTCTGTGAACAGGAGTGTCCACGGGTACAGGGCTTGTGTTCCGGCTGCTGAACGGGGTCTTGAGCATCGGGTGGATCGTGAGACGTTGTACCCAGCAACTCCACCAGTCTTGTCACGTTTCTTAAGACAAACTTGGTTTATTGAGTTCGTTGAGTCGACTAGCCAAGCAGCAGCTCAGACCGATCGTCTTTTGTCTTCTTCCACTCCCGGATCTCACCCAAGCATATCAGGTGGCACTATAGTGATGGGCGACTTTAATGCAAAGATAGGGAACAAGCAGGCTGGAGACCAGGCAGTAGGAGATTATGGCATCGGCACTAGAAACGCCAGAGGAGAGCTACTAGTAGAATTCGCAGAACGCAATAATTTGCGGATTTTGAACACCTTCTACCGAAAACGAGAAAACCGCAAGTGGACATGGAGGAGCCTTAATGGCAAAAATAAGAACGAAATAGACTTTATAATGACTGCACACCCAGGAATCGTGCAGGATGTGGAAGTGGTTGGCAAGGTACGATGCAGTGACCATAGAATGGTACGGTCTCGAATTCGCCTAGACTTGAAAAAGGAACGACAGAAACTGATACGCAAGAAGCCAATCAATGAGCTAGATCTGAGAGGGAAAGTACAGGAATTCAGAGTGTCGCTGCAGAACAGGTACTCGGCTCTTAGTGAGGAAACCAACCTTAGCGTAGATACAATGAATGATAATCTGACGAGTATCATTACGGAGTGTGCAGTGGAAGTTGGAAGCAGGGTAGTTAGACAGGACACTGGCAAGCTTTCCCAGGAAACGAAGAACCTAATTAAGAAGCGTCAAAGCATGAAAGTGTCAAGTACAACAGACAAAATAGAACTGGCAGAGCTTTCGAAGTTGATTAATAGACGTAAAGTATGCGATGTAAGAAGGTATAACATGGAGAGAATTGAACACGCTCTGAAAAACGGAGGAAGCGTCAAAGCAGTGAAGAGGAAACTCGGGATAGGCAAAAGTCGGATGTATGCACTAAGGGACAAAGAAGGCAAAATAACTACCAATATGGATAGAATAGTTAAAATAGCGGAGGAGTTTTACAGAGATTTGTACAGTAGCCGAGACAACCACAACCTTAATACTATAAGAACTAGCAGTAACCCAGATGACACCCCACCAGTAATTATAGAAGTAGTCAGAAAAGCTTTGGAGAGCATGCAAAGAGGCAAAGCTTCTGGTGAGGATCAGGTAACATCAGATCTGCTGAAAGATGGAGGACAGATTGTGTTAGAAAAACTAGCCAACCTGTTTACGAACTGTCTCCTGATGGGAACAGTACCAGAGTCTTGGAAGAATGCTAACATCATCTTAATACATAAGAAAGAAGATGACAAGGACTCGAAGAATTAGAGGTCGATCAGCTTGCTCTCTGTAGTATACAAGCTATTTACGAAGGTAATTGCTAACAGAGTAAAGAAACATAAAATTCAATCAACCAAAGGAACAAGCAGGATTTTAAACAGCCTACTCAACAATCGATCACATTCACACTATCAATCAGGTAATAGAGAAATGCTCAGAGTATAACCAACCACTATACATAGCCTTCATAGATTACGAGAAGGCGTTTGATTCAGTAGAAATATCAGCCGTCATGCAGACACTGCGGAATCAGGGCGTAGATGAAGTATATATAAACATTCTGGAAGAAATCTACAGGGGATCAACTGCTACCATAGTGCTTCATAAAGAAAGCAACAGAATACCAATCAAGAAGGGTCTAAGGCAGGGGGACACAATCTCCCCAATGCTATTTACCGCGTGCTTACAGGAGGTTTTCAGAAGCCTAGAATGGGAACAGTTAGGGATAAGAGTTAATGGAGAATACCTTAGTAACCTGCGCTTCGCCGATGACATTGCATTGCTGAGTAACTCAGGGGACGAATTGCAACTCATGATTACGGAGTTAGACAATGAGAGCAGAAAGGTGGGTCTTAAAATTAATCTGCAGAAAACGAAAGTAATGTACAACAACCTCTGAAAGGAGCAGCGCTTCGAGATAGGTAATAGTGCACTTGAAGTTGTAAAAGACTATGTCTACTTAGGGCAGGTAATAACCGCAGAGCCGAACCACGAGATTGAAGTAACTAGAAGAATAAGAATGGGGTGGAGCACATTCGGCAAGCACTCTCAAATTATGACAGGTAGATTGCCACTATCCCTCAAGAGGAAGGTATATAACAGCTGTATCTTGCCGGTACTTAGCTACAGAGCAGCAACCTGGAGACTTACAAAGAGGGTTCAGCTTAAATTGAGGACGACGCAGCGAGCAATGGAAAGAAAAATGGTAGGTGTAACCTTAAGAGACAAGAAGAGAGCAGAGTGGATTAGGGGACAAACGGGGGTTAAGGATGCATAGTTGAAATAAAGAAGAGGAAATGGACATAGGCCGGGCATGTAGCGCGTAGACATGATAACTGCTGGTCATTAAGGTTAACTAACTGGATTCCCAGAGAAGGGAAGTGGGTCAGGGGGAGACAGAAGGTTAGGTGGGCAGACGAGATTAAGAAGTTTGCGGGTATAAATTGGCAGCAGCAAGCACAGGACCGGGTTAACTGGCAGAACATGGGAGAGGCCTTTGTCCTGCAGTGGACGTAGTCAGACTGATGATGATATATATATATATATATATATATATATACATACATACATACGTGAATGGTGGCGGCCGCGACGTCAAAACGCAGCCCCAATACTGTCCATATAATTGCTATCGCAATGAAAGGTGCACATAAATGCCCCTTTGTTGCTTTTCACTATGTATGGTTGGTGTCCTCTGTTCTTTAAAACAAATATACCCTATGTGGAATGCGGCTTCACTGGACTGACTGCAAGTTTGTATTATTTTCATACTTCTAGTTGAAATCACCACATAATAAAGATTTATATTAAGCCCACATATCTGTATCTAGTCCTCATATGCACAGGAGGCACAAAGCCTGGCCAATAATGCAAACTTCATAGCAGATTTGGGAACATAGTTTACAACGGCATCCAATCGCCTGGCTTATCTGCTAAAAGAAAATGATAATAAAAAGCAGCGCTGCTTAAAAGTTCTGAAGGTCAACAGCATGAAACTGTACTGCCCTGCATTGTCCAAATACTAGCAACAACACATGGTGCAAGTCAACAAGTCACACCACTTGTTTCCATCAACAACACCAGTAACGTTGTGATGAAACAAAGCAAATGGAGAAAGAAAAAAACTACGAAAGACACCATGTGCGCATATTACATGGACACAGAGCAGTCCTACCTGCCTATGCTTTCAACAATCCAAACAAACCATGCTACAGGGCCTTTCAGATCCTTAGATTTGTGTGACACAGACCTCGAGAACAACCGAAGAACACAGTCTCGTACACATCACAGGTGCAACACAACTGTATGTGCGCAGCCGAACACAAGACAAGTGTTGAAACGGGCATCCATGGAAGGTCAATACCCTACAATGATTTTGTGTATGCTGTTGGTCAACAGTGTCCACAAGCAGAGAGCGTCGATATATCAAGTCCGCAAGCTCCTTCCACAACACGGAGACCGCAGTAACGGCCTGCACAAAGTGCATGACGATCTAGGTATTAGTTCGCTGCGTATCTGACAACAGGATGCAAAACAGGCCTTTAAACATCAGACACCGTAATAAAAGTGGCGCTGGGGCCGTCCACACAATTCCCTCGGGGAGACAATGCTTCTTGGGACTTTTAAAAACCAGCAAAAATAAAAACCTTGCTCCATGAACACATGACCCAAGGCTGCTTCCGGTTTCAGAGCCCATGCTGCTTGGTCAATAAAAACAAAATAAAATTGAGCCCCAAGGAACCAGACATCCCACACAATTTGCCCAACAACATCCCCAGCCCCACACCGTCGCTCGACAGCCTTCGCTTTGTGTGCGTTCTTCACGTCCCCGTCCGCGGTGTCTGGGGTTCCGGGGCATTTGGCGTTTCCGACTTGGCCGGAGCTGCCTCAGCAATGGTGGTAGTGTCGTGAGCACTCGGTGTGGTGGCAATGTTGGCCTGGTTGTTCTGAGCCATGAGCTTCTGACGTACCTCACGTATCTTGAGCTGAAGTGTGTTTTTGTTGCTGAACACGTCCCGATGCCGCTGCTGAAAGGCAGCTGTAGCTTGCGCTGCAATGACAACAAAATGGCATCAAAGGACACGAAAATTAAACAAATGAATTGGTTTAGATTGATAAATTGTGCCTTGAGAAATCTAATTAATACTCTGAGAACTCCTATAATTAAATTAAAAAATCAAGGACAAGCATTCGTTTTTCAAGTTCATTCCAAAATCTCCAAGCATAATGTCACATGCTAAGTTTTTGAATTTTGGTGAATTGGCTCCACAGAATTTCCTTACGCTTACTATGGTCCCTCTGGTGCCCTCAGAGGGCAATGTGTTTCATCTTTATTGATTAGGCACTACATAAAACCTAGTATATGCCATAAAAGTATTCGATATCTGGAGCAAGAATTTCAAGGTGGCGTCGCCACCAGCATTCTCCTTTAGCTCGCCATCTCTAGGGGTGTGCAAATATTTGAACTTTAGAACATTTTTCAAATCATGTTTGTTACTTTGATTGGATTTGTGCCGAAATTATACTGCTTGAAAAACTAGGAACTTCTGGAAAGTAAACATACAGTCAATATCCCGTTTTATTCAATTTCTAAGGAAAGAGATGCTGTCCAAGAAAAAGAAAAGTTCACGCATTTCAAGGCAAGCTGGAGCTGGGCAACACGCCTTATAAAATGGTTTGGGTTTAGCCTGAGACGACGGCCCTCCATATTTCAGAAGCTGCCCGCTGACTTTTCAGCGATACGTGATGGACAAACGGCGGGAAAAGAGTTACCAGCTGGGGTGAATTGCAAATGTCGACCAGACCCTGTCAAAGGGTGAGAAGGAAGTGAAACTTAAAATGACGGGTTATGAAAAGCAGCGAACAACAGTAATGTTGTGCTGCACCGCCGATGAATGAAAACTTCCTCCGTACATTATATTTAAGCACAAGACTGCACGAGCAGGTGAAAACTCATTCCAATATGATGTCAAACACGTTCACAAAAAAGGTTGGAAGTCCAGCGGCTTGATGGAGGACTGGGTAAAAGCAGTCTAGGAACGCTGTCCAGGGGCCACGTTACGCAAGCACTCGCTGCTAGTCGACTCGTACTGCGGCCATTTGGCTGATGGCTTGAAAACCGCGCTTTCTTGCGCTGGGTCTGACATCGCCGTAATACCCGGTGGCATGACCAGCCGAACACAACTACTACAAGTCTCCATTAATAAGCTCTTAAAGGACAGGCTTCGTGAGCACTACACCGACTGGCTTACGACAAAGGAACATCGGCTAACCCTTATCGGGCGCATCAAGCACGCTTCGCTTGGCCAACTGGCGAATTGGATGCCCACGGCTTGGCATGAAATTACAGACTGCACAATCATGAGAGCCTTCAAAAAGTGTTGTATTTAAAACGTGATGGACAAAAGTGTGGACGATGCCCTCTGGGATGAAATAAGCAACAAAGAGGACAGCAATGCTGCAGATGACAACGACAATATCGAATAAACGCACCATGTGCATGCATAGTGTGCACTTATGCATTATTACTAATGCAGAGTTCTAATGCAGAGCTCTTCTGCCAAAAAAATACGGCGTTTCTTTCATTCGGCCTGCAATGAAGGGCGGCCTCGATTCGAGTAAATACGGTAGATCACTAGCATATGAAAAACATTGTCAGCTGTATTTACCCGACGGGAACCAGCCTTCTTCGGTGAAAAGTTGCATGACGAGTTGTCGCCGTTGCTCCAGTGTACGCCGTAATGAAGACTGGCTCTTCTCACCTTCTGCTGGAGTCTTGGGTGTTCGTGGAGAGCCTACATCACCATCCGATGCGTCTGCACGAAAGCCATTGTGAGTGAATGAGTGGCTGCCAAAACATGCAAGTCGCATATCAATCAGCTTGGCACTCTCTGTTCAATTACCAAAGCACAATGAACAAGATTGGAAAAGTTACATAAGTTAGTTTGTCTCGCAGGTAAGCTTCACGATTGTAGTTACTTTTACAGAGGCCTTATTTCATAGCACATGGCGAGTCTGTTGAAAACTTCTTTGCAAGGACCGAAAATCTCTTTAGATCATACTCAGACCAGACATCCACAAGGAAAAGATGCAGTGAAGACGCCACACAAGATATGCTCAAGAAGGAACAGGAAGACAAGGATTCTTGTAAGGAATGTTAATAAGGCAATATGTGTAAATGTATGCATGTAGCCATCTCCTTTAATCGTACCACAACACAAATGCCATGCCAACTGTCAAATAATGCTACACACGGCATATATTGAATAGCTCTTGTTAGGGGAGGTTATTCTTTATTGGTACATGCAGTTTATGTTGAGCAGTTCAAAACACATGCTAAAAAAAAGGATACTTGCATTTTAAGCTGTTGAGATAATGGAGACAATGACAATCATGAATCAACTGAAGATTGAAAACTGAAGATTATTTTTGCATTTCAGTATAATGCACAATAAATTACTCAAGTAGCTGCACACCACAATCAGCAGCATTTAAAAAATAAAAACGTGAACATTAATTCACACTAATGTCATCAAGCACTGCTCCATGAAGTAAGTGAAGTGTCATTGTAGCTATAAAAAGAGAAGATCACGTTTATCGCTGCACAAAATGGCATAATAAACATACGAGAGGTCTAGCATTGCCACTGCAAAAACAATAACTTGGAGGGCTAGTATCAAAAGTATAGCAGTATTACATTAATTTAAAACTCTAATGTGTCTGATTATAAAGGCCATCTTATAGCCAACAGTTCATAACTGTTGGGGTTTCACATTCCAATACCACAATATGGCTGAGATATGCGATAGTAGAGGGTTCTGAAAACTTCAAATATCTGGTGTTCTTTAATAGCCATCTAAGCACACAAGCACCATGCATTTCCTTTTCATCAAAATGTGGCTACCTTAGCCGAGATTCAATCCTGCAACCTTACAATCAAAAGTTCAAGTTCACTGACACTTGTTTTCTTTTGATTAAGATTAACATTCAATCGCCATAGACCACATACAAGTCTTTGGTTGAAGCATGGGCAAATGCATCGACCAACGCCTATTCCTTTCTTGCAGTCGCTAACAAATGCAAATGCAATCACAGGATCCAACACAACGGCTTTCTATACTAACCATTCCGAGTGTCGGCCAGAGCATCGAGGTTAAAGCTGGGTCCGAAGAACTTTGTGCCTTCCAGCTTTGGGCCAGCAGTTTGGGGTGTGCGGGGTGTGCTCACTGGAGATGACCCGCTGGTGCACTTGGATGCATTTGGATCACCGCTGTCTTCAGCCGCATCTGCATATTGAGGTCAGTAATGTAGTCACTGCACCATGACTGGCTTGGAAAATACAGAAAACTCGCAGTAAATAGAAGTAGTAAAACAAAATTGTTGCTTAATTAAATAGAACAACTGCCTCTACTATGATTGCTTTCATACCCGATTATTGAAAAACTGTTACTCTCTCAGTAAACGAAACTCCTGTCAAACGGAACACATTTTCTTGGTAGCTATAGGTTCTATTTAACAACAGTTCACTATACTTCTCAGCTACTAAAATTGAACGAAGGAGCAACATCGTCTACTGATGGAAGTATGCAAACAAAGCCCAACAAAATGGGGCCTTCGTCACAATAATAGAATTATTTGATGCTGAGGTACAAGTATGTTTAGTCTAACAACAGATGAAAAAGGTGCCTTAATAATAAAACTGCAGTTCTACCTGTGCAAAACTACTGTATTTTGTTTGCATCAACTTCATAAGAGCAATTTCGTCACAATAATAGAATTATTTGATGCTGAGGTACAAGTATGTTTAGTCTAACAAAAGATAAAAAAAAGTGCCTTAATAATAAAACTGCAGTTCTACCTGTGCAAAACTAGTGTATTTTGTTTGCATCAACTTCATAAGAGCAATTTCGTCACAATAATAGAATTATTTGATGCTGAGGTACAAGTATGTTTAGTCTAACAAAAGATAAAAAAAAGTGCCTTAATAATAAAACTGCAGTTCTACCTGTGCAAAACTAGTGTATTTTGTTTGCATCAACTTCAGAAGAGCAATATTGTTCGGTAACGAGCTGCTGCATATACAGCAGCAAGTGCACAAACAAACAAACCACTCATAAATCATGAACAATTTCAAAATTCAGTGCATCGCATATTTTAATACAGTATAGCTTTAACAACAGTCTCTGTAACGAATAGCTTTAAATCAATGTTAGCCATTTAGGGATCTTTAAACTTTTCAGTGCCTTGTTTATGAAGATAATGCAACACCTCTGTCAGTTTATTTTGAATAAAAGGTTTTTTGGTTTGCAGCAGGTAAAAATGACAACAATTATGTATAGAACATACAACTCCTGACATTACCTGGCAAAAAAACTGAAAAGAGCAATGAAATTTGCAAAGAAAAAGGCACATTTCTATATATATGCATGTTTCTGCATCGGTGCTCCAGTGTAACAGTCAAAAAGCAGTGCAACTGAAACTTCCACTACATTAGCAATCAAGTCACAGGGATAGTCCATCCAGAATTCAAGTCTGTAGAGGAAGAAATATGCATGCATCTGTTTGTCCTCACCTGAAGGTTTTGGGCGCTTCCTGTACGTTTGCACGAATGGCGATGAAGGCAGAGACGCTGCTCCAGAGGGCGATTCCTCTGGCTTGTACTCTGGCAGCTTGGCGAATTGGGCCTTGAAGTTCACCTCTTCCAGCACTCTGTTGACACGACACATACGGTGATGATACAAATGCTTAAAAGGCTAGTGAAGCAACATTAGCCCTTCCGGCCCTGGTGGGGTCAATTGACACCACCGGACAACATTTCTTCTAACATCTCGGAAACGTAACCAATACTTCTCAGTTTTAGGGCAGTAGTTCTTCAATGATCCCCACTGCAATTGACATCAATATTACGGAACGTTTGTGGAAGTAGTAGCCCAAAAAATATGAAGCGCGTGCGAAGTCTTCGGTGAAGCCAAGGCGTGTAAGGTGAGGCGGATAAGCACGATTTTCAAAACGTCGTCCCGACGCTGTTTTATTGAGTATTAGGCTGACAAGTAAGATGTTGGTTCCCATTTTGTGTACACTAATGGTTAGCAGAAATAAAGAAGCCATGTTTCTCAGTTTCCAATCAATGAGCCTTAATGGCCTAATTTGATGACACATTAAATAATCCAAGAGTGCTTGCACCACCAGCTAAACTTTTCGTCTGTGGTCTTTTGAGGTCTCAACTACAAGAAAAACACGCACAAAAATGTGTCCGACCAAAATAAAACAATCCAGAGCTAAAAAGGTTAGCATAGAAGAAGTTGTAAAAAAAAAGTACATAAAAAACGAAATATAGGTCAGAGCCACTCCATGACAAGCACTCAAAAAACTAAAAAAGTTCCACGTTACAAGCCTAGGTACTGCCCTTTTCACAGCAGCCATGACACACTTGTATGTTCTTGCAAGACTCATATTGACCCCAAAGAAGTCTCACAAGAACCCCGCAGTAACATTGTGTGAAATGAGCCCAAGCAAGTTCCATTGCATTCAAGTGATTGAAAGGAATTACTGGACATAACCCAACACCAGAGGAAGAAGAAAGCTGTACGCACTTGTCCATTCCATCATTGACAGTTCGCTTGAGCACAGACTTCTTTGTCTCCTTGGAAGGCGGAGCTGGACTGGCCACTGGCGGTGGTAGCAGAGGTTCCTTTGTGGGCTGTTGCTGCTGCTCCGACTGACTGTCCTTCGCTGCTGTGGCACCGTCTTCCCTGGGTGCAACACTTTCTTCCCTGTTGACGACAGTGCACTCTTCAGCCCCGGTGTTCACCATTGGTGGGTGCGGTGGCTGAGGGGTGCGGGGTGGCGGCTGACTAGCGTTGTCACTGAGATCTGTAAGGCAGGGCGGCGTCTCGGACGGCTCGGACGACTGAGAGGATGACGCGGCACCGCTGTTCTTCCGCTGGTGCAGCTGACCCGGTGCACGTCCCAGCTGCGCGGGTGTTGGCGCGAGCACGAACGGCTGCTGCTTCGGACTCCCTTCTTGCGCAGCTGCTGCTTCAAGCGCCAAAGACGAAGTGGGGGCAGAGTAAATTGGCTCTAGCGGCACCTTGGGTAGCCGCCACTGCTGCTCCTCCAAGCTGGGTCGGAGCAAGCTGGAGCCAGTGGGAGGACCTTCACGGGGGCTGGCTGTATGCTGCGAGAGAAACGGACGGTAGCTGTTTGGCCTCCCTGAACCACGTTTAAATTGAAAATTATCCCTGAGGTGGCGATCTAATCATTAAAAGAATCTAGTGCAAAGCATGTTTAAAGCAAATAAAGACAAACCTTGTTAATTTGAAGCCCAAGGGGATAGAAAATCTGTCTGAATTACCCAGAGTGCCAACTAGCAGGGGCCCCTTTCATTAAAGCTACTGCACACAATACAGTGGAACTCTGCATCTGAGGCATCTGAAATTTGGTCAATGTGATGGTACAGAGGAAGTGCTGTGGGAAAGTATGAATCATGAAGCAGATACAATAAAATCGCAGACAATCGCATTTCACAGCAAAAAAGAGCAGCAGCAAAGGCGCCCCCTAATTCTCAACATGGGCTCACCATTTCAAGATTACCAAAGCCAACATTAACCCTCTGTGGGTTTTCACTAGGCTTGTGCAAATAGTGAATTCTAGGTTCGAAGCGAAGTCAAAGCGAATGGTGATTTTGGTAGAATAATTTCGAATCCGATTCGAATAGAATATATCACATATAAAAAAACAGGCATATTTATCATGACCTAACCAATCTGCACAATATTTTTATGAAACATGGCCTCTATGTACCAGCTTTCTTTATTTTTTTTTTTATTCAAAGTAAGTCGAAACAACTTTGAGAAGTAGCAGAATTTGACTTTCAGTAGGATGTAAGTGATAACCTGTAAAATACGCAACATTATTCATTGTAGTTAGTGTACAAGCCGGCAAAACAACCTTTTAAGCTTAGAAAATGATAAATTCATTTGAGAATAATATGTTCATTCAAAGGGACCCTGCAAGAACAGTTTTTCAAGTAGCCATAGAATGGATTCACTAAAGAAGCTTATTGCCTTATGAATTAACCGCCGCAAAAATATTTAGAATCTGTTCAGTATGAGTGGAGTTGCAAAGATTTGCCACATGCTGCAAATGCATTCTCTCTTCAAGTCCTGACAAAAGCACTTCAAGCAAAGCCATGTCCATGCGTACATACGCATGGACATGTCACCGCCACCCGCGGTGGCCCCAGTAACGACCGAGCGCCCCATGCTCAACGCAGTCACTGGCTGGTACAATGACTGTGACTAGCGCGATTTTTGATATTGTGGCATCGTTTGCAGAGAAAAAAAGTGCAATTTTGTAGCGTTAGCTACACTGGCCTCGCTGAGCCAATTTCGCGTGGCACTGGTCTGCGCATGCGCAATGACACTCCGCCGCCGTCGCGCGCGCAATTCAATGCACTGCGCATACGATCACACGGCCGCTCACATTCCCTCGCACACGGCCGCGGCCGCGCGCGATTCGCTGTTGCCGGTGTGCGCTTTCCAGAGGAGTGCCGTCATAGCTTTGGTAGACATATGGACGCCGACCCGCGCGCCTTCCCTGTGCAGTCGCCATCTGACACTGTGCTGGAGCCGCTTGATAACGCCTCTGACTGGCATTTGCCACTGTGGTATAGCTATAGAGAAGGAGAGTGCAAATGCTGCTCAACGGTGCAGTAAAGCTGAGAAGCTTAACTCATCGGATCCCGAAGTAGTTGCCCGGCAAAATAAATATACATGTGCCACATAATACGTATACCGTGTGTGTGTCATTGTAACAGCTGTAAGCATGATATCTGGAAAGCTAAGAATAATCAGCTGAACCTTTGCTAACGCTAGGTATATCCTGGCATAGCTGAGCTAAGCCACTGCGATTTTTTTATCCTACATCAATCGAGTTGCTTCGCGGAGCAACTCGTTTAAAACACACATCTTTTTTTTTTTTTCGTTTCTCTCGAATGGCATGTGCTGTCACGATTAGGGAGCATGCAGAATTTTTGTTACATGCCAATAGCGACTGTTGCTTGCACATCCAAACGCACACACCCGCTGCGGCTGGTTTCGGTTTTGTCTTTTGGGTGGTTATTGCCTCTCGCACCCACAAAGCTGATGGCTGTCCGATTTCCAATCTCTCAAAGTGTGACCGCTTGTGACACTCGTTTATTACTCCCCAGGGCACGATTACATCTGTTTTCGTGCGGCGCTAAATTTCATAACGAACAACAGGAATCCTGTAGTATATACTATCATGCGTGCTGCGAAAAATAAAATTCAGTTGGTAGTCAGCGCTCGTGTTGTCCTCTTTGCTTTCCTTGCCTCGCCTTTCGTTTCACGTTTCTTCTAGCACCTTCGTGCTCGCGCTGCAGCCCTTATTACTATGAATTCCAACCAACTAGCCCAAACAGCCGTTCTTTTTCCCCCTGGCGTTCCTTGCCGGATTCCATGGTGGAAAATGCTTTCAAGAAATGTTGCACCAGCAACTCGCTGGATGGCACCGAAGACGACGCACTGTTGGAGGCAGCCAGCGACAAACTCTCGTCTTCAGAAGACAGTGGTGCTTCGTCAGACAAATTGCGATGGTGGTTGAGGGGAGCTCTGACGATCGGGGTGCGGTGCGCCCAATTCGCAAATAAATGTGGTTCGGCAGTTTTGGGTTGTTTTCCTTTTTTTTTCTTTTTCGGTACTCTGAACTTGGGTGGGTCGACCTATAGTCCGGTTCATACAGTAGTTTCTCTAGTTTAATGACAAAAAAAAGTATTAAGGTTGTAGTTAAAGCTGAAGTAGGCTAACACTGCCTTTAAAAGCGGCTATAGAAAACTGAATAAGAAAAGCTCATTGTCTAGAGTCACCTGGAAACTGTCCCATAGCTGGATGCCACTGGATTTCGCATGAGTTCACCAAAGTCACATGCTTCAAACAACCATGATTCCCAACCTCTCATAATGGAAAAAATGATTTCAAACAAAAGGTCCATCATCGCAATACACATGAGCTTTTATTTCTTTGTTTGAAGTCAGTTTTTACTGAGATGAAATTTCGGGCAACCTCTTGAGTTTGGACATGGTTTCTCTGGTACTTATGATGGCCACACCAAGATGAAATTTTTGCCACACATTCTTTAACATGTGAAGAGTGCAATTATCTCCTTTAAAAGGTGACATCATTTATATAATTATTACCAACTTAAAGTAAGCCACTACTATTACCCATGAGATTTTAGGCTCAGATATTTAAGGCCATGCAGTAAACGCAATCTTGAACATTTTGATGTGACTTCAAAACATAAAAATGTCTACGAAGTCTAAAATCACCAAAAACTGCCACTGTTTACTAAACATGGGGGCTGCCATTGCTCAATAGCGATGGCAATGAGACAGCCCTGCTTTTGCCACTGGCTTGTTTTTGAGCCGCAGACAATTCGAAACTGAAGCTTAGTCACTCAGTTCATAAAGTTTTGTACACGCTCCAGCTGGTTACAATTATGGAACAATGCCTTTTCCTATGCCAATACTTTTGCTTCTTTAAGCGCTTGGCCAGTGTTGTCACCGGTCAGAGTGGCTGTTTGTCCACAATAAAAATATAAGCCAGCCGTGGCAAGTGGATGATAAGAATAGCATAGAATAAGGCATAGGTCACCAGTCGAGGATACCACCCCTCCATCTCGACGTTGTCGGATACATTGACGGCGGACTGCTGCTGGTGTTAGTGTATCAATGCAACTGTTAAGTTTGTTCACGAAAGATGTTGTGGCCATTGTTTCAGAGTACTTTTCAACACGGTGTCGCTATGCATGAGTGAAAATCGCATCATGACGCTGCTGGGAAAATGAAGCAGGTGACACTTTTTGAATTTAGGAAATAAAGTTAATTTGTTTTGCTAGCTCAGGTCAGCTGTATTTTTTGGATTTCACAACTAAATTTTTTCCCATGCCCATCACTTTCTTTGTAGCTGGGTTTGATTGTATGTCCAACATTGACGCACTGCATCATCGTCCAACATCGTCCATCATCCAACATTGACGCACTGCTTGCTTAAACCCCAAAGCCTTAAGGAAGGCTTGTCAGAATAGTGAATTTTAGGTTTGAAGTCAATTCAAAGGGAATACCATTATTTGTTGAATAATTTCAAATCGAATTTGAATAGAATATACCACATATTGTAATATTTGTCATGATCCAACCAACCTGCATAATATTTTTTTTTTAATTGAAACAAGGCCTGTGCAAAAGGGATTATTCTTGGTTAAAGGAACTAGAAAAATAGTATGAGAATTTGACTTTTGCTAGAATGCAAATGATAACCTGAGAGGTATTTTACATCTTAAAATTTGCTATACTTAATATAAGCCATGATTCTGAAGTTAAAAAAAGAAAGAATTGACGTGGCAACAAAACGTTCATTTAACCTTGAAGTGAGACTTTGTACAGCCGTGTGACCTTTCCTTGAATAGATTTTATGACTGCTTAGCACCCCTTCACTGCAGTGAAACCATCTTTACAGAGAGTTGCATGCATAATAATATACATCTATTCATTTGTTTTGGATACTTTGAAATTTCCAACAATTTAAATTTGAATTGAAGCGATTTCAAGTACAGCACTATTCATTCGAATATTCCCACAAGCCTGTTTGGTAGTGCCGAATGGCAGTGATGAGATAAATAATAGGTTGAATCACATAGTGCCTCTATTCTTGCACGTGACATTTATGCCACAAGTATTTGATGTTAATGCTCCAAAAAGCTTAGCATCCACAGTAACAGCACCTATGTTGAGTTTCTGACACTTTATCTCTATGAACAAAACAATAAGCAGAATAAGGAAAATCGGTAGACACAGTGAAGACAGCTGCAAGTCCAAGAAAGCAAGTATCCTCACCATCCCATCACTGGTCTCCGAAAGCTTCTTTGTCTTGCTTGTCTTGAGCAACTTGTCTGATGAAAGCCCACTGCTGAGTGCCTTTGCATCTGCACAACAAAAGTATGAAAGAAAAAAAGAGGGAAATATCAGAAAAATGAAATGCATAGTGGGCGACAAAATAAAAATGTGAGGTGCCTATACCTATCTATTATCATCGCTGGCTGTTTTTTAATGCTTAATTGCCTGGTCAATAGGCTTAACCAAGGGCAGTGTTGTTATAAATCTTATAATTTTTCCAAATTAATCACACACACACACACAAGGTTGCACATCCAACTCTGCTATTACGGCACCGTTTCGAAAAATTCTCATGGCTACATGTTCGTTGTACACTCATGCACAACTTCCCAACCACAACTACATTTCGACCTCTGGGTGATTTAGGGGCCCTTAGTGCATCACGGTGCGACTGTGTCCTTTTACCTGTGTCTGTCAGGTTTTCAGTTGTAGGCATCCGAGCTTCTGCGCCGGGCGTAGCTGGTGATGCAACCAGAGCTTTAGAACCACGATGAGATCGGGGACTTGAGTCTAGTTTTGGCTCGGTGGGCGTCAAGTTCCCAGACTTCATGGACAGAACACCTGCGGCATTGTTTGAAGTAGGAAAGCTGTTTAGGATAACTGAATGCACTACATGCAGCAAAAAGGCATCAGAATGCATGGTGTGAATACACCAAACACAGTTGTTTAGGACAGAGTAACACGACATGAATCTGCTGTTTACGGCAGAATTCAAACAAAAGCTGAATGAGTCTTTATTTTTTTTATTGTTTAAAGATGAACCAGTATTCCGGTAGACTTTATCTTTGTATAACTTGGCTGCAAACATTACCGTCTTTCACAGGCAGATTATGCATTTCTTTTGCGAAGTGAAGTTATATAATCTAAAATGTATAATGCCAATTTAGATACGATACATGCAAATGAGTGTTAATTAGCCTTGATGGCTATAGCTATGTCCTTAAAAAAAAATCTGCTGAAAGGCGACGCTCACCCGTGAAAAATGGTGAGACGCGAGATCGCGCTGGCGAAGAAGCAAGCGGTGAGCTGGTTGGGGGAGTGCCTCCCGAGGAAGCCAGTGCTTTGTTGAAGCCGAGTGGTGTGGTTGCAGCAGAGGGAGGGGTTAGCATGGCCAGTGGGGAGCCCCGACCATCTGCAAGCGGGAGGAACCGATTGGTAAGGCTTAATAGATAGCTGCCAAAAACGTAATAGCTGCTATCACGAGAAACTACTGCTATGACATGTGATGCTGTCCTGAAAAGAGTTAGCTACTGACAGCTCTTAACTCACTAGGGGCCGTGCTCACTAAAAATTTTAATACAGCTAATGTGCCACGTAGGCCAAAATTAAAGGCAATGACAACCAACGTTTCTCGACCTAGTCTTTTACCGAGCAAGTAATAGCTGCTCCTTGGTAGAGGTGATGGATACTGTGCAAGCAGGATTTTTTAGTCTGAAAAGCCGCTAAGAAACTCCCTCCTCCAGCAAACACTGAGAACCAACAGCAATGCCAATAGCCTTCCTCCCAAGCTGTTTATTGCGCTCAGCGTTCTGCTTCTGAAGGAGTAAGTGAAACTGTAGTTAACCACCTCCATTTTGACTTTTTCAACTGCTTCTTTAGTATAGAAAGCAGGTAGAATAAGTTTTCAAAGCACTCGCTGTCATGTGAGATTCCTTACCACCTCACGAGCAAGGCACCCCTGGCACATCTTAAACTCGTTGGCAAATGCCATTAGGCCCACAGCTTCTACGCTGCTACTCCTGTGCTACTCCTGTGAGCCATTGTTCTGCTAAGTACAAACGATGGCGAATCTGCACATTTTAGGTCAGGAGAGATAATCCTAACAAAAGTGTGCTGCAATTCAGCACTAATATAGAAACCATTAACTGTGCAATTCAAAGGTAAAGTCATCATAGTAATCATACGCATTTTCCCTTCCCGACTGCATTGCTAAAAGTAATTTTTTGCAGTTTTAGCCAATACAACAGGCAATCTGTCTATTAATGAATTTATCTCAGTTCCTGTTCTGAATGGTTCTCTGTCCAATTTGTTACACATTTCAAAAAAAGCAGGCACCAAAACGGTTGAGGTATGACAGGCAGTAGTGAGGACACAGTGAAAACTAATTAATGTTAGCGCAACTAGACAACTTAGCAGCGTCCTAGTGTGTAACTTTTTTTCCAAATTGGAGGAAGTCACAAGAGCAAAATAAGGCAAATATTGGCTTTGCTATCCCTCCTTCACTCTTTAAGTCAACGCAACTTGCCAACTTGAATTACACGTTTTCCAAAATGTAATACAGCAATGTGACAAATTACGCCAGCATTTTACACTGAATGTTGAATGCATTCTTCTCGTAACAGTAAAATTCAATTAAGCTCTTGTTCACAGAGTATGTTTCTCTTTGTTAATTTCATTTGATGCCACAGTTCAAGCTATTGTTGCCTACCATATTTAGTACTTTGGTTAATTTGGCCCAGTTGATGAATAGATACATGAAATGGCTTCACCAATCATATCAAGCTCTTACAGTAGGTGAGCATGCGTATGTCTGGCTTAAGTGGTGGACACCACTTGTGAACACGCACAGTTACAGAATCTGCTTTGGCAGTGAATTCACTGGGGAATACAAAATAAAGAATTCACTGGGGAATACAACGCAACAAACCTCATGAAAATTCATAAAGCCATAGTCGTGCTATGCTCTGGGCAAGTCAGTCTGTCGGCTCAAAACACACTTCCAAGAAAACTGGCTCTAAAGTTGCACAGCCACAACACGTACATAAAAATGCCTTGGGACTGTAATATTCAGTGTCTTCGCTTTCAGAGACCTTCTTGTGCCCTTGCTTTGTAATTTTTTCTGCACCGCGTGTATTTTCTTTTCTTTGCTGGTCATTTTTGTCAGCTTTTTGAAGGGTGAGCATATCAGGTTTGATGACCACTTTAATATTACAAGTCTGTAAGCATGCAAGATGAGACGTGCTGCGACAAATATGGCCAATACTTTGATAACACAGGAACTTCTGAGAAGTTTACTTGACACAAGTTTGGCAGATGAAAATTCGTCCCCTCTTCCAAACAAGTTCATTTCTTACCCTCGCCCTGATACGCTTCATTCTTTACCTGATCGCGAAAAGGTAGACGAAGAAGCTTTCATTATTTCTCTACATTTAGAAACACTTGCTGGAATACCAGACTCTGCTTGAAATGTACTTAAATTATATCATCACTGAGTGTTTATGTTCCCTCCCAAGGGCTCGACTGCGGGGTCCAGGAAATCAGTACCCGATATGCTGGGTGGCGGCATTCGGCAGCTATGTGCAGTATGCCTAGCCCAGACGACGAAACATCGGTTTGCTATGTGCTAGACCACGCATTTTAGAGCGCCGATGCATGAACTTGCTGCACTATTTCAAGCTATCGCTGCGTGATTAACATGATGATGGTTACTAGTTTCACAGCTGTAAAGTCCGCTGCTGACACGTAAAATGTAGACTTGCAATTACAAGGCGCCATTGTACGTCGTACAGTGTGATTTGTTCTAGCACGATGCTCTTGCCCGCAAAGTTAGGATTCCATATGAACAATGACACCGTCAGCGGAGTTAGGCCAGTTAGGCCTAAGCACGACTTCGAGCTGTTAGCTCAATCGCGGTGTCTCTTTCAAGGTACACTATGTTAGACCGTTAGTACAAAGGTTGGTCCCATTGCCCACTGCGATTTTAGTAGCGAACCTGGAGATGCCGGCGGGCAGAACATCTAACAGTGAGTTCGACGAGTGAACTCAATACAGGTCTCAAGTGCACTTCGCAATGTTCACGCTACTGTAGTCCGATGACAGAGTTTCCTGGAGCATTTGCTAAAGAGCAATTATCATCGATCCACGAAGACAGAACGAGTCCAAACGTGACTAAATAGTCCGATTTTTCAACAGCTATAATCTCGCAACGCGGAAGCTGACCACGCCACACACTTAGCGACCATCGGACCAATGGCGTGGCGTGCCGAAGCATCATGTGGGCCAAACAGGGGCCTCGAAACGACCTTCAGACATTTGCTTTTTGTGCGCTTCTTCTTAATGGAAGGAGCCAACTGAGGTGAGAAATTTGAACTCAGAGAAATTCTCTTTCTGCCAAGCCCAAGATCGCCGTGCCTAGTTGTGCTATCGCGGAGAAACAATTTTTTAGAAACGAGTTCTTTTTTTTTAGATTTCCGCAATAACTTTCGCCACCTCTGCGGGTGCAACAATTTTTAAAAACACTTCTGTGTGATTTTCAGTAAGATATTGAATTTTCGAATTAAAGTAATACCTCATTAACTAGAAGCCATAAAAACCAAGAAGAATTTCAAGATAAACGGATTTTCAAGATAACCAAAGTTGCACAAATCGCTGGAAAAATGTGCTCTTTTCACAAAAATCACTACAGTGAAATCTCGGTGTAACGAACGTCAAGGAGCATGGAAAGTTAGTGTTATTTGAAAGGTCATTACAGCTGAAACCCAGAAATTAACCATAAATATCGTATTTACTCGCATAATAGGCACACTTTTTTTTTTTTTCAAAAAATCCGGCTCGAAGTTAGGGGTGCGCCATTACGCAGGGTAATATTTACGAAAACTTTTTAGACTCTGTTCTCGCACTTCAAATCTGCACATTTGTCAAGTAAAGGTGACTATCGTTTACCAATTAATTCAGCATATAACAAACATACCTAAGTACTTCTTAATGAACAAGCAAGAGCTGTCAACTGCACACACACACGTAAAATTTATTTACACAAAAGTCATAGGTGTTCCTCCTTTTCTCTATTCGGAGAGCACACATTCACCCTCGCTGCGCGGGGTTTAGTTTTCAGTGTCTGAATCATCCACACCCCACAACATGTCATCCTCACTTGCACCCAGTGCGTTCAAGATACCCGTCTTCTTGAAGCTTTTCCTGGCGACTTCGTCAGAGATCGCTTGCCACGCTTCCACAATCCAAGCACACAGATTTTTACAGGCGGCGTTTTAATCTTACCACCTGGAGTCAGCTGATGTTGTCCTCCAGCCATCCAAGTGGTGTACAGCCTTCAAACATTGTCCTTAAAAGGGTTATTCAAGGACACGTCCAAAAGCTGCAGTATCGATGTGAGACCCGCCCGGAATCACTGCCAGATCTGCGTGCCGCTCCTTTAGCTCATCTCGTACGTGGTCTACTAAGTGCCCACAAAAGCTGCCCAGGACAAGCATGGAACAACAGACCACCCGGCCACCGACCCCAGACTGTTTTCACCCAATCTACCATGAGTTCCGCGCTCATCCGACCTTTTTCCTGGACTCTGACATAGACGCCTTGAACAAAATTCGCCTTTGGGAGCGTCTACGTTTAAAAATAACACAAGGCTTGCGCACATCCGGTCACCGCCAGCATTATGGTGCATCGTTATTTATCAGCGCCAGAAGTTCTGACGATGACACTCCGAGCACCTTTCTTCTCCACTGTCGTGTTCCGCGGCATATCAAAGCAAAGGAGGGCCTGATCAGCGTTGCCGATCTGGTACAAAATAACCGTATATACTCGTGTAAGGGCCGCCCTCGTGTAAGGGCCGCACCCCAACTTTGAAAGCGGATATTTCGAAAAAAAAAAAACAAAAGTTCAAAATGTCCCGCCAGAAAAGTGTAGTTAGTTCATTTACAGCCAGATGGCGCTGCACGCTTTTCCGCTTTTATTCTACTTCCGCCGACGCGCCGACCACGCTGTTGACAGCGCGCCGCCATATTTGCCTTGTGCGGCCTCTTTGTTGGCATCGTTCCTAGCATCGTGTCGATACGTTGGCAGCGCGACTTCAGATCGGTGTCGTCGGTGTCACTTTGTTGGTTGTAGTGAACCCTGCAGAAGCCAGCGCACGTGACGGACGATGGGCCGGCATCTGAGATCATTCACTGCAGCATTTAAGCTGCAAGTGATTGACTATGCCGAGGAGCACGGGAAGCGGGAAGCTGGACGAAAGTACGACGTCGATGAGAAGCGCGTGCGTTACTGGATGAATCAGAAAGATGCCCTCGCCGCTACTAACAGGAGCCGAAAGGCGTTTCGCGGGAAAAAGTGCAAGTACCCGCAACTCGAAAGCGAGCTCGTCAACTACGTCGTCGACACACGAAGGGACGGCTACGCCGTATCGACTGACATGATACGCGTCAAAGCCCTCAGCATCGCTCGCCACATGGAAATACCCCCCGGCACAATTCAAGGCAAGTCGGGGCTGGGCTACGCGGTTTATGAACCGTAACCAGCTTTCTATTCGGCGCCGAACGACGATTTGCCAAAAACTGCCGCCGCGAGTACGAAGACACGTCATTAAGTTTCATCGCTTCGTGAATGCTCTCAGGAGGGAGCATGAATACGACCTGTCCCAAATTGGGAATGCGGACCAGACACCTGTGTGGTTCGATGCACCGGAAAGCACCACAGTGGATTTAAAAGGTGCGAAAAGTGTGTCTGTGCGCACGACTGGTGCAGAACGCCAAAGGTGCACTGTGATGTTGTGCATCACGGCAGACGGCAGGAGGCTTCCGCCGTACGTCGTATTTAAAAGGAAGACTCTCCCAAAAGAGAAGTTCCCTCAGGGAATCGTCGTACGTGCGCAAGAGAAGGGCTGGATGTCCGAGGAACTGGTCGTTGACTGGATTAAGACCGTCTGGGCAAACAGACCTGGAGGGCTGTTACAACGGAAAGCCCTCCTTGTTTTGGACAGCTTTAGGGGCCACTTGACCGACCGCGTCAAGAACCGAGTTGCCGCAACTCGTACGGACTTGGCCGTCATTCCCGGTGGCCTGACGAGTGTGCTGCAGCCGCTCGACGTATGCGTCAACAGACCATTCAAAGTGGAATTTCGCCGATGTTACTCTGAATGGATGGCTGGAGGCGTCCACGAGAAGACCCCTACAGGACGGCTGAAGCGGGCGTCGCTCCAACAGGTGTGTGAATGGATTTTGAATGCGTGGCGTGCCATGTCAGTAGAAGTAGTTGCTAAAAGCTTCAAGGTAACGGGAATTTCGAACTCCATGAACGGCACCGAAGATGACCGTCTCTGGGAAGACGCGGACGCCGAGGCGAGCTCCTCCGAGAACGAGGACAGCGAAATGGAATCCGAATAAAAACATTTCTGGCATGTCATTTGTGACTCTTGCACTCTGCTACTGTTGCATAAACAGTACAGACCTTTGGCCTGTACTGCCTGTACTAAATCGGCCTGATTCGTGTAAGGGCCGCACCTAGCAAAATTTTCGAAAAAAAAGTGCGGCCCTTACACGAGTATATACGGAAAGTCTTTCTGCTGTCGGAGCTTTATAACGAAACGTTGGAAGTCCACCACTTTGTCTTCATATGCTGAGGGCAAGTGCTGGCACAAGGTGGTCGCAGTGTGAGGCCATGGCGCTGCATGAAACGAGTTGTCCATCTGGAGCTAGCTTTGAACTCTTTTGCTTCGATGCGCTGTGCTCGGGCTATTCCGCGTGCCTCAGCCTGCACAATATCCAATGACACAGCACAGCCGTCTTGTCGTAGCTCCTGTATATGCCAAACCAGCTGCTTTTCGATGTTCAGATACCGGCCGGTCTTGGCACCACGGAAAGCCCGTCGCGTCTTTTTCGTCGCCTTAAGTTTTTCTTCTTGATCCTTCCAGTGCCGAATACTGGTTTCTCCAACACCGAAATACCTGCTTGCAGCCCGGTTGGCGTGCTCCAGCGCGTACTGCACTGCCTGCAGTTTAAATCCAGCCGTATAGCTTGTGTACTTCCCCATGGTGGAACCAAAGTTGAATTCACGACCACGACATACGCACACCGCTTGCAAAATTGCATTTCTTTCTGTTCCTCTGATGGTGGTGATGGCAACCGAGTGCCCGGCATAGTACACATGACCTCCAAGGAGCGTAGCGATTTGGGGGCTATTAGTAATTGATAGGTCGCTTTCTTTAGGTTTTATTTTGAACACGTTGGTTAGGTCGTAGCACTTTGAATTTTTTTATTCGCTCGTCCATTTGCCTTTTTTTTTTTTCAGGGCACGGGGATCGCGTTTCAACTGTACTGCTGGGGGGTAGAATCATTTCTGATCACAGTCAAGTGTGGTGCACCTATTTGCACGGAATTAAAAAAATCGAATTTTTCGCGACCAAACTAGCTGTGCGCCTATTATGCGAGTAAATACGGTACTTACGTTCCATTGACCAGAAGGACATACCCTTACAACAGTGGGTCTTTGAACTCGATTTTCACGAGAAAAGAACAAGTGCACAAGTGAACACCAATGAATGCATGTTTACTTAAAGGAGCCGCCCCTACAACACTTTTAGAGCATGGTCAAAAAACGCTGCCGATCGGTAGTAGAGGCTCCCGAGAACACGCGAGCCAAATATTATAGCACAATACGTGGCCTGTAATCTACAATAAATTGCCAAAGTCAGCTAATAATTCCTTTCTCTTATCTCGACAAATGATGGAGGAAGCTCAAAAATCATTTGTAAAAGGCCATCTACCAGGCATTGGGTGATTTGAACATGGAATGTTCAGTCATTACAGGGATTGCCGCGGGATATCACGACTTGTCCATGCATGCAAGTGTTATCACGCTGAAAGTGTCGTGTATAGCGAAAATAAAAAAAAAAAAGAAAAGAAGTGCTCAAGGTCATGAGGTGCGTGTGACATATTCTCTTTGCTTATGTCATCACCCCTTCTTAGCTTCCAGCGCTTTCGTCCGAACGAGAGAAGAGAGAATGCAATTGCAGCGTGCGACAAATCTTTGTAACTCCACTCGTACTGGACGGATTCTTAAAATTTTTGCGAAGTTGAATCCATAAGGCAATAAACTCTTTTAGTGAATCCATTCCAACGTTACTTGAAAAAGTGTTTCAGGGAGAGTCTGTGATTTTTTATCTCTATTTTTTTTTTTACAAGTGCAGCACAAACTGTGCAGCGCGATGGCGTTCAGCTCATCCACATTCCTGTGGAGCAATTCGATCATTTTCACGTTTTTCGCAAGGAAAACTCCCGCTTCCTGCATGATATACATCATATCTGCAGCTGTCCCGACCTTGTCACAGTCTCAGGTTGCGATGAGCACCTTCACTGTCCGCGGTACCATCCACACCATCGTCGCTGCCTTCATCTTGAATTGTTTGAAGGATGTCTTGTGTCGTTAGCTCTGCTGATGTCGTGGTTCCTTCATTGCACAGCACATAATCCTTAAATGAGACCGAATCCATGGCCAACAGATCAATCACCTCACTCCAAAGCTTGCCAAGATTGCCCTCCTCCGCTTGGTCATCGTCGCGTGGCTGCTCGGCGTCTTCTGGCTGCTCACTCGTGTGCATGAACCCTGCTTTCCGCAAGCAGTTCTGAACAGTTGTTGAAGTGACACTCCACCGTGCACCGGTGAACATTTCCGCCACCTGTCATACGTTGATGACAGTCGACTGCTAAAGTTGTAGGTTTATAAGCCCACGCTGAACAAGGCACTTGCGGAAGATCGAGGGGTTAAAACACAGATATGCAGTTGGGTGGAAGGTACTCAAGGGGCACATCAGTCAGCCGTATGTTGAATATGTATGCCGAGCAGTTATCAACTATCATCATAATGTTCCGTCCTTCCTTTTCCATCTTTTTTTTTTTTCCCATGGTCAGAAGCCACTCCATAAAGAGCTCTCGAATCATCCAGGCTTGTTTGTTTGCCCTCTAATCCAATCAGAGACACTACATTCTTCATGCAGCATTGTGCAAACCTTCCAATGACAAGAGGCTTAAGCTTCTCTGTGCCTGTTGCGTTGCAGCAATAAAAAACAGTAGTACGAACCTTCGATTTTTTGCCGCCCTTGCACTCTTCCCCCTTATAATGCATCGTCTTGTCCGGCAGAAGTTGGTAGAAGCAGGCAGTCTCATTGGCATTGAATATAGCAGCCGAACTGTACGACTCCATTACTCCCCTAAACTTCTCTTCCCGCCATCTGGATGCTGCCACTTCCGTCTGCAGCTTTCTCCTCACCAGACAGTCTGCCAGGTGATCCCATTTCACTGTCAAAAACAGTAGAGCCAACCAGAAGATGCTTCAGCCTGTTGCATTCAAAACTGTCGCCCCTTCTCCTGAATCATTGGGCCCCGACACAAGCACATTCTGGGCTCTTACATCTTCAAACCATGTGAGCACCGCAGAGTCTATCAGCTGAAAGTCACCAAGCCGCATGGTATAACTGTTGATTCCTAGAGGGAACTCCGATTCCGCAGTCGATTCCTTGGGGGAACAAGTTGTGATTAATTCTGGCACTTCATTATCTCGTCCTTATCGGTAAGGATCGTGGCAATGGTGGAACGTGACTCGAAGTTCATTGGCTACGGCTGCCTGCTTTCTGCCTTCTTTCGTCGTCTTTACATTTTCGTTTTTTTTTCCCCCTCCGCACTGTCTCACGTCTTCTGAGAAGAAGGGAGTCCGTTCGCTGTGTCGTCTGCTTGCCTACAGCTGTCGCCTGCTTGCCTACTGCTTGTATGGTCATGACAGATTTCAGAATATGAGTTCGACGTACTGAGGCATTGCTAATATAATGCGAAATTAAATATAGCACTCTATATTATGAAAAGTTCGGTATTCTGAAGTATGTAGTAGTAAAATAGTTTTACATTGAAACTATTAGCAGTCAGCGCGGGATTTTTTATATGTTAGTTCATCTGAAAAGATCATGGATGCGGTGTTCGTCGGCTTCCTGGCTCTCCAATGGCAGTTTTTATTCTTTATTCTCGTGCAGGTTTAAAAGAGAAAGAAGTAGCGTACAAGAGACTTCAACTGGCTAGGTTTTGCTGCACTGCCATTTTATTTAGCAGAGAAAAACTGCCCAATGCTCGTCTGCTTTGCAGTTGTACTCTGACCTAGGAAGGCGTCCTCCAGGTGCTTGACGCATCGCATCAGTCAATCTTCCCCACAGCTGCGCTCAACCTTATTTCGAAGCAAGCGCAGCAAATTTCTCGTCTTGGAAGCTGTCAGCACCTCTCGAGGTGGTTCGTCATTGCAGTCGTCCCCTATGTTAGTGGCCGTTAGAATGATTTCGATGTCCATCATTCCTACGGTCCTAGCCACATCCTGCTTACACAGCGCATACTCTAGAAAAGTCATGCAATTTTCGGTGGCACCGTTACCTGTAAGCTTGATGACCTCTTGACAAAGTTCCTCACAGTCTCTGAAGTCATCTGTCTCTGCCGTCTCTGCTTCTGGCAAAGTGGTGGCACGTGAAAACCCAGTGTGCACAAAGCAGTTAGTGATAGCGGCTGCGCGAACTTGCTTCCAAGCGCTGCTGAGAAGGTGTACTGCTCCAAGCAGGTCAATTTCATAGCCTTTGCTGTTTTCATAGGACAACAAAATTCTGCGGAGATGGCTCTTTTGGTAAAAGACTCTTTCGGTTCTTCTGGTAAATGCCATGCTTGCCGCACTCACGCTAAGTTGCCGCTCCTCATAGTCAGTGAAAAATCCGTACCGCTCGGTTAGCGCAGATGAACAGAAATCACATCTCAGGGAAAACGATGAGCCACAGTCAGCAAAAAGTCTACACCGTGTGATTTGCACAGATGAACAGAAATCACACCTCAGGAAGAATCATGTGCACTGCACAAACCAAACAATACAAACTACGCCAAGCATGGGCAGAGGGCCTCCCTGCTCAGCGCATGTGTCACATGACGTGCAACAGGTTTGCTTGACAAAGTTGATATGTCACCTGCGCTGAGACTTCACACACTTCGCGTAAAGCATTGACGTAGTGGCAGGCACGGCTAAATAAAAAAAAATAGGTGGACTTCAAGCGTGACAGCATTGCACAGATCTTGTGAAATGGACCAATCGCGGAATTTTCATTCCGCAACCAGTCAACATTTCGAGTTATCCGCAATCCGACCCAAAAATGCTTGATAAAGGAAAAAATACACGAAGGACATATAGAAAATGTTCGGTGCCACGGAAAATTTCGACTTAGCCGATTTTTCAAGATATGCGAGTTCGAGATAACATGGTATTACTGTAGACAGAAAACGGGCTACAAAAACTGAAAATGAGATTTTTTTCAAAAAATTGATCTTTTCATCTTATTCTCGCGATTTGATCCCCGCGTTCCCCCTTAATAGCACAGCCACAGTAAGATTTTTATGCTTCCAGTTTCTGTGCTAAGTAAAAAGTACTATGAGACAATAGAACTACTTGAAAAAGATGTCAGTGGGGTCAGTGACAAGCAACTAGACCATTGGGGTATTAAACACTGCACTGGGACAAAGCAATATCCCCTTACTAGACACCGCACAAAAGAGACAAAAAGGCTTTTGCAATACCTTTGGATGGAATGAGACAACGGATCTTTGGAGGATTAGGAGAAGCAGATGGTGAACTGTTGCACCTGGTGTGAAAGAATGGGAGAAAAGAAAAAGCAATGGTAGAGGTTAATTATGGCACAGTTGCAATGATGACTGTCGCAACTTCATCAAGAACGAGACAAAGCGATTTTACATCCGATCCAACGTCCTGACAGGGCGATGTGGCAGTTAGAATGGCGACGTTTTGTCGTATTGGACCGCCTGATCACATGTTCGGCGTGCATCCAACCGGGCAGATATCTGCGTCTCCGCATCAGAGGGCCGCAGCTAATGACAGCACAAGAGGCACACGTTTCCAAGATGCTAGAAATGCCTCTGTTGCCACTTCGATCGCCGTCGCCAAGGCACGTTGATCCTCAAAACCACTGCTGGCATCGCCGCTCGTGACGGCATGACACAAAAAGTACAAATTGCTTTGACGAGAAATAATTCCTGAATGACTAAAGTGATTTTTTAAGTGTGCCATTTCTGCAAGTCGGCACTCACTTTAAAACAACTAGCAACATCGCAAGCAGCGATGCAAGGCCATTTCGCAGGTAAACGCTGTGACACCGGCTGTCTCAATCCCCTTTTCACCTTTGTTTTTTGCATTGAGGATATTGAAGAAATAAACCCAACATATAAACATGGGATGTAACACCAAAACAAGCCCTCCATGACAAGCTAGTGTTTTATTGAATACAATGTAAACGACAGCCGTCATCTGCCTTGCTAAGGTCTGCCTGTCGAAATCATGACTGATGCCGGGCTGGTGCAATGTGCTTGTCGCTTGTAAAGATGCAGTTTTATTGATAATTTTTTTTATACAATAAAGCCGGTTCTAGAAAAGTCTTTCTTTTAAGCTTCATTATGATGATAAATTTTCAGAGTGGGCATTCCAAGGTGTCTTATGTGGGCAGAGCCTGTCACTGATTGCTCGCTTGCCACATATGTGCTGAATCGTCGTACGCCATATGCCGGGTAATTCAACACCGCATGTTGGACTGGATGCAAAATCAGACAGTTTGCAGCGCTTTTCAAAAACCACTTGCCTCCTCTACACTTTTCCCACAGTTGGTGTCATCCCCTCAACCCACTACATAAGCGTTGCGCTGCCATATCAAACTTTACTTTGTCCCTCTGCTCTTCACTGTACTCTGCAAGCACAGATAAGAATGGACCACACTGTAGTTTCTTCTTTCTAATGGCGTATTCGGTTAGACGTTTTCGAATGCTCTGAAAGCAGCTGTGCCTTCGGTTGGTAGGATTCAAGCGCTCGGACTACCTTCGATTGGTTTTTTCAGAGCGCTCCCGACCACTGCGACTTCGAAGTGAGAGCGTAACACGGTTTGACCGTGAGGATGAATCATGTGACACAAGCGAGCCAATCACGTGCTGCCGGCAGGTTGAACGAAATGAGGAGCGCTAGCATGCATTTTGGAAGAAGGTGCACATGCGTTGCTAATGGCTTTTTTGCGCATGTGTGGGACGAATTCACATCTACAAAGCCATAAATGCACAATGTAAATAACTAGGCGGCTAGCGAAGGTGGAGAAAATGTCAACGCTGTTGGTACAGCGTTGACAAAGCACGTGAGCCTCTAGCGTTCCACCTCCACTGAACTGTGACTGCGATAGATAGCTAAAGCTAGTAAAAGCAAAGGGGCAGATCAAACAGAAGGCTGGAACAATGTTTTCCATCATTTTTTGCTTTTTTAAATGTTGACTACAATAAAAGCACTCGCTTGAGGACATTAGCTTTACCCTTTCATCCGTGAGCTGGTCCAGTTGTAAAGTACTGTGGACTCCCAATAAACGAAACTCGCTTAAACGAAACTCGCTTAAACGAAATACCTCATACACGAAACTAAACGGGCTCATATGGCTGGACTTTTTATGTGTTGCGCAGTGAAATTCATCGCTTAATCAAACAGTGCTTATTGGTCACCTACGGTTAAACAGCACAAACTCTAAACACAGCATAGACTCACTCAGGCCAAAAGTAGTCTCACAACCATGACAGCACTTCGAGACAAGCCAATCCAGTAGCCATTCTCGCTTGTGGTGGTTGTGGAGCAGAGTCGGCGAGTCAGTTGTTTGTTAGGCCTATTTGTGCGGCCAAGTGTGGTGGATCACTGTGCTATTTCAGCCCGACGGAAAGAAAGTGGCCACACCATGCACTCTCGCTTGAAAAAAAGCTGAAAAGTCTTCAGGAGCTCGATCGAAGCAGCCTGCCCAACATGGAAAAGGTGAAAAAATACAACACCCCGAAATCGAGGCTGTCGCGGATCTTCAAAGGCAGAGAAAAGATTGAAGGTGCTGTAAATAACGGGACCTTTACGTCTAAAGAAATGCGGACGACGCTTTATGAACAATTAGAAAAGGTTCTTTTTTCTGTGGTTCAAGCGTGCACGAAGTTCTAATTTGCCCATAAGCAGACCAATTCTCAAGCAAAAAACTCGAGAGATCGCCATGCAAACGGGTGTTGAGAACTTTGTCCTAAGCGACGGATGGCTCAGCCGCTTCAAAACACGCCATGGACTAGTCTTCAAAGCAATCTCAGGTGAGAGTGCTGCAGTCAACAAGGACATTTGCACTGACTGGCAAAAGGGGCAGCTTGAGGAAATGTTGATGAGCTTTGAGCTATGAGACGTCTCAAATGTCAACAAGATGGGCATCTTTTATAAGACATTTCCATCAAATACTCTCACCTTCAAAGGCGAGGCCTGTAGTGGAGCGAAACGAAGTAAAGATTGCATCACTGTGCTGGTGGGTGCAAACAAGGCAGGAGATGAGAAATTGAAGCTGCTGGTAATAGAAAAATCAAGACACCCACGTTGTTTCAAAGGCTTTCGACACCTTCCCGTTGCGTACTGTGGGAACAGAAGAACGTGGATGACCATAGCTGTTTCCGAAAACTGGCTACGGGAGGAAGACGCAAGAGTTACGAGGCAAGGCAGGAAGGTTGTCTTCATCGTGATAATTGCCCAGCCCACGGTCAGGTTGATTCCAAGCCTGCAGCTCTGCAGTTCTTGTCAGCCAATGCAATGGCAGTGATCTAGCCGATGGATCAAGGGGTTATTCAGAACATTAAAGTTCATTACCGCAGGCAATTGCTTCATCGCTTGCTGCTTTGTGCAGACAGCGGGAAATGCTACAGCATAGATTTATTGGCATTTTGGCCCGTGCCTGGGAGCAAGTGAAGGCAACAACAATACACAGATGCTTTCATAATGCTGGCTTTCAAGAGTAAGAAGCAGTACCTGATGAAGAAGCCCTGCTGATGGCGACATTGAGGCAGTATTCAGTAAGATCGTGCCCTCTGCCCCTTTGAGTTTGCAGGACTACAATGATGATGATTTGTGGTGTTTAACGTCCCAAAACCACCATATGATTATGAGAGACGCCGTAGTGGAGGGCTCCGGAAATTTCGACCACCTGGGGTTCTCTAACGTGCGCCCAAATCTGAGCACACGGGCCTACAACATTTCCGCCTCCATCGGAAATGCAGCCGCCGCAGCCGGGAATCAAACCCGCGACCTGTGCAGGACTACAAATCAATTGATGAAAATGTTCGTACCTGTCGTCAAGAGACTGCCGAGGAAATCATTTTTGAAGTACAAGATGAGGATTAACCTTCCAGCGATGAATTTGGGGACAATATTGCCAGTGTAGTGGTGCCACCAGACTGACCAGCTAAAGAGGCCGTTGAACTTTTGCAGCGCTACTTTGAGCATAAGGCTTGTCCAGAATTTCTGGCTAGTTTGTCGGGCATGGGTGCGTACCTTGTGAAAAAACAACTCAAGTTTGCCAAACAAACCACTTTTCACTCTTTTTTTTTTCTCCTACTCATCCTCATGAGTACGGTGAGGTTTGTGCAATTTGAAGAAAAGTTTCGATTCACTAAATAAGTGTACTTTGCTTAAATGAAACTTCTGATAAATGGAACAGCTTTATGGATCCCCTTCGAGTTCAATTTAAGAAGAGTCAACTGTATTTGAATTTCATGAACCCACCAATACCTCTGCCACCCTGAGCTGCATTTCCTATACTGCCATACATTTTTCATTTCTGTAGCTGACTGTCAGTTATCTGAGCCCCACATTACATGGCCTGCCCGATGCGCTAGCTGCCAAACAAGCTTCACTGTGCCAAAGACAACATAGAAAAGTGGTAGAAGGAAAGCGAGCAAGAAAACGGCCAAGAAGGTACAAAAACAAACACCACTTAGCATTTCACCTGGCTATCTATTCCTCACTTCTCTATTCTGGCAGCTAGCCTTGTGCGCTATGAAGCTAGGCAGACAGTCAGAGTTCCATCTGCCTTTACTCTTTCCTTTCTAGTACGTTCGCAAAGTTGAGATAGATGTAAAGCTGCACTCAATATCACAACACACAGTGCATTTTCCTCACCAGCCCAAAGGTTGTGCATGACTTCAACTTGCTCTATTTCCATAACTAAACATGTTATTTGGTGTCATCTACAAGTGAGAGAATGCCGTTTTGCTCAGAAAATGAGGGCTAATAGAAATCGTGAGCAATGGAAGTCATGAGCAATGAAAGTGATAATTTTTCAAGTAATATTGAATGCGACTGCACAAGCTGGCCCAAGTTGGCACTATTCTGCAGTAGTTGAACAAAGCGTCCACCTTTCAGGCAGGAGGAGGCACTGGGCCGAGCTCGGGGAGGCCAGCATACGTGGCGAGGATGACGGCTCAGCAGGGGTCAGCTGTATCTGTGGGGGCTGCAGTGTGCTAGCAGCATCCACGATGACACTTTGCAGTGATGGACTATGTGGTGACGACACCCTGCACGCGTTTAGCACAGAAAGGAAGAACGAAGGGCTTCAATGAAATGATTCAAGAAGCATGAGAAGGCAAAGGATGCAATAGCGGGCGTAATAAAAATTCTGTAATACAGCTAAACTACGATATACCGAAGTTGAAAAAAATCTGCAATTTACTTCATTACACTGAAATATCATTAGAATGAAATTTGACCTTTTGATATACAGTAAAGGGTCACCAATTCGAACTGACAGGGGGCTACAATATTGTACAAATTAAGCAGAGTTCAAATTAGTAGGTAGGCGCTAGAATGAATGGACATTGCACAAAAGTGCAAGCGCAGAACCCAATGAATGAGAAAAATTGTGGCTTTTGCACTGCTCTTATGCAAAATTAATGTTATATTTATGCATTAATCAAGAAAACAAAAATTCATTTGGTGTAATACCATGAAAAACCAGAAAATAGGTCGACCCCTTCGACTGCTTACTGAAAATCGAAAAAAAAAAGAAAGAGTGAACGGAAAAATGCGATTTCAAATAATTTGCAGTGAAAAATGTTATTTACTTGCACGTGCTTTCTATCTAGGCTTGTGTGAATGGCAAACTTTAGGTTCAAAGTGTATAGTGATTTTGGTCGAATAATTTAGAATCAAATTCGAATAGTACATGTATCGCATATAGTAAAGAAAATGGCCATTTTTGTCATAACCTGCACAATCTGCCTACTGATCTGCCCACTGACCACTCGATCTGCCCACTGGTCTTAGCCATACATGCATTGTAGTCAGAGCTGCCGACGTCGCAGGAAGCAACAAGGAAAGAGTATCTGGCAAGATTTGAGCAGCAAGAACAGCCGCGCAAAAATAAACTTCAAGTTATTGTTTGACACTCACGGCTACCGCTCACAATCACATGCGCTAGTATACCAACACCTTTTTCAAGAAACTTCAGACCAGATTTCCTCGTGCCTTCGCGAACGATATCTCTGTTTACTTGAACGCTACAGTGATCTGCCCTCGACCACCGGTTAAGAATCAGAAGAAAAGCACCTCCGAGCCCAAACAGATTCACAGGAAAACAACAAAAACGTAAAATGAGGATGCCCATAGCAGAAGACTGGAAGTAAACGAAGCGACGCCGATGATTGCGATAATAGAGGAAGCTGACATCAGTGGCCTATAGTGGCCAAACTTCCAAAGTTTTTCTGCATATAAGACAGGGGTCGACAATTTATGGCTGTTTTTTTATTAAAAAAAAAAGACCTGTATTCCAGTTTTCACAGTAGGTACTTATTTATTGCTTTCTTGATACTTTCGATATTTTGGTATTTGTTTGATTATGACAATTTTCTTAGGCCCTCTTAAATACAAATTAATGAGCTTTTCCTGTTATGAGGTCCAAAATAACATGGCTTTTTATGGAGATGAAGTTGTGAGAAGCAAAATGCTTTGTTTTATCAAAAATGTCATATTAATAAAGTTCATTATATCGAGGTTTAACTGTGCTACTGCATAAAGCTAAATACTTTTCTAATGTTGTTCGACTGTTCAAGGACTTCCCCCATTTCTTTTTGGTATGCTTTGCAGCACATCTCCCACCGGCACGACAAAGACCTTCCTTACTCAGAAAAGCAGCATTATGCAAGAAGCTTCACACAGATGTGACCCCCAAATCTTAGCAATCCAGGGTTCAAGTTTCCCACATGACAATCGTAATAGCACACTTTGACAAAAAACAAATTAGAGTGATCCACGAACTGTATGTGCTGAATAAATATGACAATGTGGCATGGCATGAGACACGGTATCAGTATCGGACAAACCACTTACACTACTGGTGGCGATGCCAGGACTTTGCCAACAGTTGTTGTGTTGGGTGTGCCAAGTTGGATACTTCCAGATGGTATCATTTGCAGCACTCCTACAACACAAGTTATTAGGTGTTAACAACTGTGCAACAATGTTCCAAGTGATAGAGCACCACGAAGTCACCAAAGAGAAAAATATATATGTATTCGTGTAGAAACAAAAACATTGTGAGCACCCTCACCGGCTTCATTAGAAGCTATATATGCAGGAGAAAATCGGGCAGCCTAGTTGTTTACATGTGCTGCAGGAGACCAGGAGACATAAGCGTGCGCGGTAGAGGGGCCCCACCCTCAGTGACTTCTGTGCCCGCCCTATTCCCCAGTCAGAGGGGTGGAGGGGAAGGCGCTAAGTCTATGGGATACGTTTACTCAGCTGAACTTCTCTCATTATCGTTTATCAGCAAATAAGTGCCCTGATTTTGCGTTCGAAGAATGGTTAATTTCCTATCTGCAATCTTGGAAAGCCCGGGACGAAAGGCAGGTCATTACAATAAGCTTGTCGTCAAGTCATTTTAATTTTTTCACAAATTCCGAGGCATGCTGTCTTTAAGACGCGAGAGGCATGACAGGGGGGCTGCAGACTCCCCATTCCCCCATGAGAAACCACGTGTACGCATTTGCCTGGCGGTTACAGTGAAAGCCGCCGAGAACATAGCTGGCTCTCAGTTCCCATCTTGCAGGCAACCTGAACCTGCTGAATGTACAGAGGCTGGCGAAGTAACGGCTGGCAGCTACATTTGAGCTGCCTACCAGCCCACCTAGTGTGGGTGGCCACACTACCTCACATGTCCGTGGCACATTGATGCAAAAGCAACATGATGAAAGTTTCTTCCGAAAGATGGTGCAAGATGTTTTGTTCCAAGATAACCAGGAATTTTCGAATTAAGCAAGTTGAAAACAAAAAGAAAGAAAGCATGACTTTACTAGTATTGCAAATGCTAAAGGTCAGTGGATCTGGCGGAACCCACTTTTACATGATGTAATTTTTTGTATGGCTTCCCCCAACCCCACTGGTCTTTGGCATTTGCAATAACAGAGACATGCTTTATTCCCTGCAAGAAATTGCTAAACAAATGCCATGTCACTTCTTCTATTCCACTACGACAGAAGAGGACTACCGTAATTACTCGAATCTAACGCGCACCTTTTTTCCGGTTAAGCGTGTTCATAAATCACATGCGCGTTAGAATCGAGTACGAAAAAAAAAATGAAGGCGGTCATTCTATTGCCATCAGCATTTCCAAAATGGCCACCCCCTATGTGCGTCGGCATGGCCCGTTGGCCATTTCTGCCTATGTGTTTCCCATGTGCGGCACTTCGTACGTGTGTTGAGGAGTTCGTCATCTTGTAGTGCATTAGCACCGACGGAATAGAAGAGCCGAGTCCAAAAACTCGACAATGCACCACGATGCCACTTTTAAAAGAAAAGTCATCGCGTGTGCCGAAACGGACGGAAATCGAGCCGCATCCCGTTCGGAGTTCCCGAAACGTGCAGAATATTGTCGACAGAAAGATTCGCGCAAAGGCTTCACTGGACCACAGCAGGGTCGGTTTCCGCAAATTAAAGAGCTGCTCGGCGAGTATGTGATTGAGCAGTGAGCGGCCCGTGACGACAGAACTGCTTTGAACTGCTCCAAGTGCCGGCTATGCAGTTAACCTTGAAAAAAGGGCTAATGCGGAGCCAGTTTAAAGCGAGCAGGAGCTGGTTAACTAACTTTATGAAGAGGAAAGGCTTTTCCCTCTGAAGGTGAACGGGCATATGCCAAAAGTTGCTGGAGGAGCACGAAGAAAAGCTTCACAGTTTTTAGAGGTTCGTCCTAAACTTGCGGCACAACAACGACTACCTGCTTGGGCAAATCGGGAATGCCAATCAGACGCCTCTTTACTTCGACATGCCTGGCACCACAACGGTCGAGAAGAAGGGGGCAAAGCAAGTTCGCGTGCTGACATCGGGCCACGGTAAAACTAGAGTGACGGCAATGCTACGTCGTCGCGCGTCAGATAGGCACAAGCTTCCCCCGTACCTCATATTTAAATGGAAGACGCTTCCGAAAGGAGTAGTTTTTTCGAGTGGTGTGATCGTGCAGGCAGAGGAGAAAAATGGGTGCACGTTGCAATCGATGTCTTACCTTTTTTTTTTTTTTCGCCGTGAAAACCGGGTGCGCGTTACAGTCGAGGGCGCGGTAGAATCGAGTAAATACGGTACTCGAGCTAGCAATCGAGGAACGCAAGGCAAGAAACACTTTTTAAAGGGACAGTACAAGCAAACAATTTATGTCAGAGTGAGAGATTATTGTTTGAGAATGCCAAAAATGTCCTTATTATCAACAGCAGTGCTCTACTTATCGGGAAATTAAGGTGAAAGTATGACCACGCACCACCAGTCGGACATTTTGAAATGGTCCCAGTGACGTCTAAGAGTCCTACTACAATTAACCACTACTAATCAAACCTGTTGCAATAAAAAAAAGAACCTTCCATGCATTTCAACACGTGACGAAACAGTGCTTCACCATTTATGTTTGATTGATGAAAAAAAAAAAAAACTGCTATGTTACGATGAATAATGACGCGATAATTTCAAAAGTTCCATTTTTACCTGGTTATGCTGGATAGGTGGTGCCATCTAGTGGAACCTACTTCAACCAGGCAAACAATTTTTTATTCTTTTTGCTGAAACAATGTGCATTCTACTTCTGCCGTGAATGTGTTGCAGCAATGTAATCGCGAATAAGTTGCCTTTTTAATCATTTTTTTCCCCCTCAAAAACGCTAGGCTAATACAAACGTGTCTATGACTGTGGTTGCACAAAGCATCACAAATGTCGACAGCACTGTCCAGTAACTTTGTGTTTCTACAACCATTTGCTTATGTCAGCCGCCACTCAGTAAGAGAAGGCAATGTCAGTCATGACGATAAGTGCAAAAAAAAAAAGGGGCACGAAAAACAAGGACGTACACGACACAAGCGCTGACACCATGAGTATGTTCCAACTAGCCCAATTTACTACATTGCTTCAGGGCAACGTTGAGCAAGGCAACTGCTACGTCAGAGAGGCCCGTTCTTAGGCGGGTGACTTCGCTAACGCAGTGCGGACCACCAAGACGGCGATTTCAACCATCAATGATGATGCAGCATTTGACTTTAGTGTCCCTTTAACATGTCCACGCAATGACTCTGCTGGAACCCCAACACAACATTGCACAGTCACCACACACACAGGTGTTTATGCACTAACGTTCCCTGTGCGCCCGAAATACGAGCCTCCTCGCCACTTGCTATGGCCCTCTCCGCGTGACAACGTTGCTGCCAGTGGCGTAACTAGATAGGACGGCGCCCAGGGCAATATATTTCCGCGCCCCTCATTATGCCCGTGATAATGTTTGTTATTATTATTATTATTATTATTATTATTATTATTATTATTCTTGCTGTTGTACTACAGTGTACTATAGCCGCCTTGTACGTCCATGCATCACACAACACACCAGAAGTCCACAATGGTAGCAAAAAAAGTTTAACAAAAAATGGACCTTGGTGGTCACTTCTTGTCATCTCGCTTTACTTAAAATATGCGAAATTCATGAAATCCATATAAGCACAGAAAATAGAATCACGAACTAGGCATATGTAAATAGTCCATACCATTTCTCGCTACATTACCGTGAAATGTATCATTCAAAATTAATTATTGCGTACGCCAAATCTGCATATGATGCCTGCATTTTTTCATCAGTGCTAATGATGCGTTAAAAAACTCGTTCCGGCAAACCCTGTTGTCTCCCTGTTATCGCATATTGTTGCCTTTTATGACGTCAGTGCTGTAACGCTGATCGTGAATAATTGTTGTCAAGAAAAACCCGTTTTTTTATTTAAAACACTTTATTTACATCATTTGGATATTAAGACAAATATAAAATGCACTATACACTGGAACACTCCGTAAAAACTAGAGCTGCACTTTCCTTGCTTTCGATGAAGCAAACTGTTCTATAATGACGTCAAAGTTCGTTTTTTCAGTTTCTTCTCTTTCCACACTCAGTAGCGCAAGGTCAGTAAGTCTGTCTTGGCCCATTGTGGCACGCAAATAGGAGAGTATTAGCTTCAGCTTGCTGAAGGACCTCTCACAGCCAGCGATGGAAACTCCAATGGTTAACATCATCTGAAGGGCGACGCGAAGGTTGGGGAATACGCCATCATCACCATACTCCACAATAAATTTAAGAAGTTCCTCCGGTCTTGATACTGTCTGGTCAATACGCCGTGGAAAGCAGCAGCCTACAATCTAAAATCTCTTCATAGAGGTCTTGCGCGTTAACGTCGGAACTGTAGAAATTGCCAAATGTGTTGCAATTTGTTTTTAGTTCGTTTTTGTCTTCGCTGTAGCACAGCTTGTTGATGTCGAGCAGAAAGCCAAACTTGAGGTCGGTGTCCTGCAGGCGAGTAAACCTCTGGTCGATTTCCGAATGAAGACGATCGAGTGTGCATTTCATAACCCTTTCTGTTTCCTGTTTAGCCGTCAACGCCTCTCCTTTCGACTTTTCACCAGGCATCTGTTTTTTTCGTCGTGCACGCCTTTCAACGTCGACATCATACGTCTCACAGAGACGAAGCCCTTCACCAAGTGACTCACTTACCAGAGTTTCCCTTTCTTCATGAAAGTGATCTCTGAGAGCTTTCATGTCTAAGGCAGCATCGTGAAAGTTCATTTTAGGATCTTGCAGTCTTTTTTGAACACGGTCTATGCGAACAAGTACCTTGTTCCAAAAGCCCAGCAAAATCAAAAAATCATAACTTAATATCCGCTTCTGCAGTAGTGCAGCATCACTTTTCGTCTCGCTCGTTTCTTGGTCATTATTTGACATTTCCTGAACAACTTCAAGTATCTTCTCAAGGTATCTACCGACCGGCTTCACTGCTTCGACCCTTGCACTCCATCTGGTCTCAGACTCTGATTTCACAACAACAGGCACTGCATTTTTTAATTTCTCCCAACGGTACGTTGAGCGAGAAAAAAACACGTAAAGTGCTTCGATGGTCCCAAAAAAAGTCATCATCATGGCTTCTTCCTTAGCAGCATGTACACCAACCAAGTTCAGTGAGTGGTTGTCGCAGTTTACAAAGATTGCCAGTTTGTTTTTTTCCGCGATTCTTTGACTGACACCACTTTTTTGTCCAGCCATCACGGCAGCGTTGTCGTAGCATTGTGACCGACAGTCCTGTAAGTTCATTCTGTCCTCTTCCAGCTTGCCAAGTATCACGTCAACGAAGCTCTCGGCGTCTTTGTTCTTTACATGGATAAAGCCGAGGAAGGACTCCTGAACATAAACAGATTTTTTATCAAAGTCAACTTCCACATATCGCACAACTTCTGACATTTGCTCACGGTGTGCCTGGTCGGGAGTGGTGTCAAACATAATGCCATAATATTTGGCTTTACGGATTTTTTCGCAGCAAGGACTCGCGAACTGTGACAGCCATCATGTGAATGAATTCATTCTGTACAGAAGGCGATAGGTACGAAGTGGACCCTGGATGACTTTCAACGTATGTGAGGTGTTGCTTCATAACGGGGTCAAAAACGGCAATTAACTTCAAAAGACCAAGAAAATTTCCGACATTGTTCTCGCGGCTGGTTTGAAAACTCTCTCGATGCCCTCGTAATGCCAAGTTCTGTGTAGCAAGAAATTTTATGCAGTGGAGGACTCTCGTCAAAATTTCACGCCACTTGTGCTTTTCTTTCTCCATCTGTGACTGAAGGTCAGCGTCAATTATTCCCGTAGTATGCATCAAATTTCTTTCCATTTCTTTCCACTGTGAGAAACACATTCGGTGATTCTTTGCATTCTCGTGAAGGGTGATCTTCTCGGGTGCCTTCCATTTGGTGAATCCCCCCTCTTGTTCCAAAGATGATAGGTGATCTGAGCGGGAAAAAAGGAGGCAACAAATGCAAAATGCTGCCTTTTTGGCAGGAGAGTAGGCCAGCCACGAACGGGTGACTTCTTCACCACGACCATCACCTAATTTCTTCTTAAACCAACTCTTAGTCATTGATCGGTTGTTTGTTGGCAAGAAAGGTCCTTCCCGATTTTGGAAATACATGGCCCCGAGTTTAACAATTTCCGTTCGTACAGCGTCAGACACAACGGCTTTTCCAGTACCAGTGTCAAATTTTAAGAGACCTAGGTCATGCTTCTGAACGAGTTCTGAGATGATAGGTTGAGGGTGCTTCGTGGAATCCAGTTTGCTTAGCTTCAGAGCAACAGGCTCAACCAGCCGAAGTCCAATGTCGGTTCCGTTGTCCTCCTCCTCTACTGCAATATCCCCGGGATTGTCTGCGCATAGCATACTGTGTTTAGAAGTTTCGTGAACGACTCCTTCGTCAAGTTGTACGGACATTAATGAAGTGGCAGGAGATGGAGCTACTTCCAAAGGACATGATGAAGTACTTGCCCCAGGTTTTTCAAAAAATGGCGCGAAAAACTTTTTTGACTTCTCAGCTTCCTGCGCCTGTAGCCTTCTCCTCTTGCGTCCTTCAGCTCCGCTCTCTTTTCTTTTTGTTTTTGTCACCCGGTCCATGGCTTTGCTTGGCTGAAAAAAAATAAAAAATCCTTGAGCCGTTCATTCACTATACATTCAGATGCCTTTTTAGCCATCAAGCAATGCAGCTATGCGGCCAGTCGCCTGAACACTTGCTGTCACCGAAGACACAATGTATGTGTATTGTCATGTAGCCAGGAACGATTCAGAGTTTTTCGGAAAGCTAGTTCTATTAGAGCGAACTTGTGCTCGGCAAAAGTGCAAAAAAATGATAAGGAACACAGGTGGTGAAGAAAACAGCCCACCGGTCGACGACGGCGGAAAACGAATGTCCCTGCGCTTTTAGTGGAAGCGTTCTTATACCTTGCCGTATCCTCTCCACCAACATCGTTCACACAGATAACGCTGGTCTCACAAACGAGAAGGCATAGTTCGCGGCAATATACGTACATTCTCAGATTAAGGTTGGTGACGGCAAATGATCCACTGCGGTGGCATCATCGGCCTTGGTTATAAGAATTGTTGCTGATATTAAGGTGGATTTACAATTTCACAGCTCCGTTTTCTATCCATAAATGTATGTTAACTCGCGGTTAACCCAACTGCTCAAAACGTTGTTCAAGTAGAAAAACCTCAACTATCATGAAGCATGATTTTAAAAAGGAGAAATGGTAGTACGCAAAGCTAACCTCGCACATATTATTCCCAGTGGACAGTGCACTATAGTACGCACCACTATTTCTTCGTCAAGTAGTTTAAGTAAGTTGTCACAATTCAATTCATAACTCGACAAGTACTCGCGTAATTATCAAAATAACAATTAGACATAAGTAAGCAAGTTCGAACGACATCCAACTGCGCCATTTTCAACAACGCATTGATTGCGCTCTCATTTTTGCGGCCAATAAAAAAGCCTGCGAAATCAGAAAATAACATATGACTGCGCGCCCCCCTGAGGAAGAAAAAAAGAGCAGCAAGCAACCGCTTTGCCTCTTGTCCGCTGAAAACAGCAGCGTTCCGCATTTTGACAAGGGTGTTCAGGGCGCGCCAACATGCGTTGCAAGTTTGCAGGAATTCCTTTCGCTCAACTGTATGTCACTATAATTATTCATATCTAGCGGTCAACCGTTCCACTGATAACGCGACCGGAGCACTGTTCTGATTACGGCCTGACTCTGTAAGTTCAAAGCGGCGTGTTTCTTTGACCGGGGATTGGCACAAAGGGCCATGCACATTTTTTTTTTTTCTTTCTGCATCTATTTCTTGACGCTGGCTACCTCCCATTGAGCCTGTTTGAGGGTACTGCTTCCTGATGTACGCAGCAGTCTGGTTACGCGTCACTTTTCATATTTGGTGGGCTTTCTTTATCAACAGGAAAAAAAAAATGTGGATGCAATACGTTGTTGAAAATAGCGCAGTTAGATGTAATTTCAACATTCAATTACTTTATTTATTTATTCGTTTGTTTGACAGTAGATGATTGTCGTGGCGCAGGATACTAAAGGCGACGTTATAAGTCACCTTACTAGGCCTCTAGCACCACACAGTACATTCGTCACACAACGCAACTGCATTGGAATAAGAATGCAAGAACATAACATTACGAAGAACTAGGCGATGGCTTCTACAAAAAAAAATTAAAAAATTAATTTGAAAATGTGTTTATAGCATACGAATCATTGCAAGCACATTTACAATAAAAAAGAGCAATAGTAGTGGAGACACCGGCGTTCCATAGGGGAACATACATACAAACTATCGTACATGAATAGCCTCATCAATGGCTACATATATAACACTTTATGCATACATATATGAGAAACTAAATGTGTAAGTATATTCTAAGCTTCAAGCTGTACAGTAATTGAACTAAACATGCCCTCCAATGAATATAATCAGGTGAGTACTTGCGGAATTATAAATACTTTGATTACTCATTAATTTATTCTCATGCATGAATGAATTATAAGTGGTTGCTTCCAAATTACTAGGAACAATGTACACTAGGTTTGCTTCGCGTAACGGAGTTACTCATTTTTTTAATCGGGTTTTATGATAGTTGGGACAACCTGTATATTTTCCCGAGAATAACACCTTTATACTCTCAGCAGTTTGTGTCAACGTAGTGGTAATAATCCATGTGCAAAAGAATAACATAGGTAAAAAATACTCACACCTAGGCAGAAGTTCTATTGCGAAGACGTCCCTCGTCGTGGTGACAAACTCTGGAGAAGTGAGCTGGGATTTCAACTCGGGGTTTGCAGGAATGGAGTCATGTAGCGACTGGTTGTGGCCTGCCTCTAGGATATCTTGTTCGGTCCGGAGACTCAATATTCAATGCCTGTGGAGCTTCTGGGGTAGCTAAACAATTTAACTCGCGAATGTACGTCTCATTGACCACTCTCGTTCGGTTGACTGACCCTCGTTCTCGCTTCTCTGGATCGACCCATAACCCCTAACATTGTAGTTTATAACACCAAGACCACGCCTCCAAGGGCATGTACCAATAGGAATCCCTCATTCCTGGGCTGTTGCACGGAAGCGAAAAGAGGACTATGGCGGCACCCTGTGAGAGGGCCTACTAAGTAACACACACAGGGCAACTGATTGGCTGCATCAACGATAACCAAATGTTTGTTCACAATCACGTGATCCACTCTCACTTATGAACTCTCCGGTATTCATCAAAACAAAAGCAGACACAATTGACCATTTGCGGAAATCAGCAAGCTGGCTTTCTTGCAAAGTTGTTTTCCAACCAAAAGGTCTCGTTCGCAAACTGCTTTTCTCACTCATTGTGCTTTTGCCTTCCCCCACTCCCTTCTTTACGAACGACAG